>JAVSCE010022771.1:0-21393 GCA_032199065.1 Smutsia gigantea | reverse complement strand
TATTAAACTACCCCTTCATCAGTCCCCCCACCAACCCCATTACAGTCACTGTCCATCAGCGTAGTGAGATGCTATAGAATCACTACTTGTCTTCTCTGAGTTGTACTGCCCTCCCTGTGCCCCCCCAACATTATATCTGCTAATCGTAATGCCCCCTTTTCCCTCTTATCCCTCCCCTTCCCGCCCATTTTCCCCAGTCCCTTTCCCTTTGGTAACTATTAGTCCGTTCTTGGGTTCTGTGAGTCTGCTGCTGTTTTGTTCCTTCAGTATTTTTTCTTTGTTCTTATACTCCACATATGAGTGAAATCATTTGATACTTGCCTTTTTTGGCTTGGCTTATTTCACTGAACATAATACCCTCTAGCTCCATCTATGTTGCTGCAAAAGGTAGGATTTGTTTTCCTCTTATGGCTGAATAATATTCCATTGTGTATATGTACCACATCTTCTTTATTCATTCATCTACTGATGGACACTTAGGTTGCTTCCATTTCTTGGCTATTGTAAATAGTGCTGCAATAAACATAGGGGTGCACCTGTCTTTTTCAAATTGGGCTGCTGCATTCTTAGGGTAAATTCCTAGGAGTGGAATTCCTGGGTCAAATGGTATTTTTATTTTGAGTTTTTTGAGGAACCTCCATACTGCTTTCCACAATGGTTGAACTAATTTGCAGTCCCACCAGCAGTGTAGGAGGGTTCCCTTTTCTCCACATCCTCGCCAACATTTGTTGTTGTTTGTGTTTTTGATGTTGGCCATCCTCACTGGTGTGAGGTGATATCTCATTGTGGTTTTAATCTGCATTTCTCTGATGATTAGCGATGTGGAGCATCTTTTCATGTGCCTGTTGGCCATCTGAATTTCTTCTTTGGAGAAGTGTCTATTCATGTCCTCTGCCCATTTCTTAATTGGATTATTTGCTTTCTGTTTGTTAAGGTGCATGAGTTCTTTATATATTTTGGATGTCAACCCTTTATCAGATACGTTTTTTATGAGTATATTCTCCCATACTGTAGGATGTCTTTTTGTTCTACTGATGGTGTCCTTTGCTGTACAGAAGCTTTTCAGCTTGATATAGTCCCACTTGTTCATTTTTGCTTTTGTTTCCCTTGCCCGGGGAGATATGTTCATGAAGAAGTTGCTCATGTTTATGTCCAAGAGATTTTTGCCTATGTTTTTTTCTAAGAGTTTTATGGTTTCATGACTTACATTCAGGTCTTTGATCCACCTTGAGTTTACCTTTGTGTATGGGGCTAGACAGTAGTCCAGTTTCAGTCTATGACATGTAGCTGTCCAGTTGTTCCAACACCAGCTGCTGAAGAGGCTGTCATCTCCCCATTGTATATCCAAGGCTCTTTTATCAAATATTAATTGACTGTATATGTTTGGGTTAATGTTTGGATTTTCTATTCTGTTCCACTGGTCTGTGGGTCTGTTTTTTGTGCCAATACCAAATTGCCTTGATTACTGTGGCTTTGTAGTAGAGCTTGAAGTCAGGGAGTGTAATTCCCCCTGTTTTATTCTCAGGATTGCTTTGGCTATTCGAGGTCTTTTGTGGTTCCATATGAATTTTAGAATTATTTGTTCCAGTTCATTGAAGAAAGCTGTTGGTAGTTTGATAGGGATTGCATTGAATCTGTAGATTGCTTTAGGTAGTATAGCCATTTTGACAATATTTATTCTTCCTAGCCAAGAGCATGGGATGCATTTCCATTTGTTAGTGTCCTCTTTAATTTCTTGTAGGAGTGTCTTGTAGTTTTCAGAGTACAGGTCTTTCACTTCCTTCGTTAGGTTTATTCCTAGGTATTTTATTCTTTTTGATGCAATTGTGAATGGAATTGTTTTCTGATTTCTCTTTCTGTTAGTTCATCATTAGTGTATAGGAAAGCAACAGATTTCTGTGTGTTAATTTTGCATCCTGCAACTTTGCTGAATTCAGATATTAGTTCTAGTAGTTTTGGAATGGAGTCTTTAGGGTTTTTTATGTACAGTATCATGTCATCTGCAAATAGTGACAATTTGACTTCTCCTTTACCAATCTGGATGCCTTGTATGTCTTTGTTTTGTCTGATTGCCACGGCTAGGACCTCCAGTACTATGTTGAATAACAGTGGAGAGAGTGGGCATCCCTGTCTTGTTCCCGATCTTAGATGAAAAGCTTTCAGCGTCTTGCCATTAAGTACGATGTTAGCTGTGGGTTTGTCATATATGGCCTTTATGATGTTGAGGTACTTGACGTCTATACCCATTTTGTTGAGAGTTTTAATCAGGAATGGATGCTGAATTTTGTCAAATGCTTTTTCAGCATCTATGGAGATGATCACGTGGTTTTTGTTCTTCTTTTTGTTGATGTGGTGTGTTGATAGATTTTCAAACGTTGTACCATCCTTGCATCCCTGGGATGAATCCCACTTGATCATGGTGTATGATCCTCTTGATGTATTTTTGATTTCGGTTTGGTAATATTTTGTTGAGTAATTTTGCACCTATGTTCATCAGGGATATTGGTCTGTAATTTTCTTTTTTGGTGAGGTCTTTGCCTGGTTTTGGTAATAGAGTGATGCTGGCTTCATAGAATGAGTTTGGAAGTATTCCCTCCTCTTCTATTTTTTGGAAAACTTTAAGGAGAATCGGTGTTATTTCTTCTCTATATGTCTGGTAGAATTCAGAGGTGAATCCATCAGGCCCGGGGATTTTGTTCTTGGGTAGTTTTTTGATTACCAATTCGATTTCGTCCCTGGTGATTGGTCTGTTTAGTTTTTCGGTTTCTTGCTTGGTCAGTCTTGGAAGGTTGTATTTTTCTAAGAAGTTGTCCATTTCTTCTAGGTTTTCCAGCTTCTTAGCATATAGATTCTCATAATATTCTCTTATGATTCTTTGTATTTCTGTGGGGTCCATCGTGATTTTTCCTTTCTCATTTCTGATTGTGTTTATGTGTGTAGATTCTCTTTTTCTCTTAATGAGTCTGGCTAGGGGTTTACCTATTTTGTTTATTTTTTCAAAGAACCAGATCTTGGTTTCATTGATTTTTTCTGTTGTTTTATTCTTCTCAATTTTATTTATTTCTTCTGTAATCTTTATTATGTCCCTCCTTCTGGTGACTTTGGGCCTCATTTGTTCTTCTTTTTCCAATTTCAGTAATTGTGTCTTTAGACTATCCATTTGGGAATGTTCTTCCTTCTTTAAATAGGCCTGGATTGCAATATACTTTCCTCTTAGAACTGCCTTTGCTGCGTCCCACAGAAGTTGTGGCTTTGTGTTGCTGTTGTCTTTAGTCTCCATATATTCTTTGATTTCTGTTTTGATTTGGTTGTTAACCCATTGATTAATTAGGAGAGTGTTGTTAAGTCTCCATGTATTTGTGAGCCTTTTTGTTTTCTTTCTACAATTTATTTCTAGTTTTATACCTTTGTGATTTGAGAAGTTGATTGGTAGGATTTCAATATTTTTGAAATTACTGAGGTTCTTTTTGTGGCCTAGTATGTGGTCTACTCTGGATAATGTTCCATGTGCACTTGAGAAGAATGTGTATCCTGTTGCTTTTGGGTGTAGAGTTCTGTAGATGTCTGTTAGGTCCATCTGTTCTAGTGTGTTGTTCAGTGCCTCTGTGTCTTTACTTATTTTCTGTCTGGTTGATCTGTCCTCTGGAGTGAGTGGTGTGTTGAAGTCTCCTAAAATGAATGCATTGCTGTCTAATTCCTCCTTTAATTCTGTTAGTGTTTGCCTCACATATGCTGGTGCTCCTGTGTTGGGTGCATATATATTTATAATGGTTATATCTTCTTGTTGGACTGACCCCTTTATCATTATGTAATGTCCTTCTTTATCTCTTGCTACTTTCTTCGTTTTGAAGTCTATTTTGTCTGATACAAGTACTGCAACACCTGCTTTTTTCTCTTTGTTGTTTGCATGAAATATCCTTTTCCATCCCTTCACTTTTAGTCTGTGTATATCTTTGGATTTGAGGTGAGTTTCTTGTAGGCAGCATATAGATGGTTCTTGCTTTTTTATCCATTCTGTTACTCTGTGTCTTTTGATTGGTGCATTCAGTCCATTTACATTTAGGGTGATTATTGATAGATATGTACTTATTGCCATTGCTTGCTTTAGATTCATGGTTAACAAGTTTTCAATGGTTGCTTCTTTACTATCTAACAATCTAACTTAACTTTCTTGTTAAGTTATTGTAAACTCTGTCTGATGTTTCTTTATTTCTCTCCCTTCTTATTCCTCCTCCTCCATTCTTTCTATAATAGGTGTTTTCTTTGCCTTTAGTTAGTATTTGGATGGTCTGCTTTCTTTGCTATGATTTTATTTTCTCTGGTGACATCTTTTTAGCCTTAGGTGTCCTTCCATCTAGAGCAGTCCATTTAAGATATCCTGTAGTGGTGGTTTATGAGAGGCAAACTCTCTCAACTTTCGTTTGTCTGGAAATTATTTAATCCCTCCATCATATTTAAATGATAATCGTGCTGGATACAATATTCTTGGTTTGAGGCCCTTCTGTTTCATAATGTTAAATATATCATGCCATTCTCTTCTGGCCTGTAAGGTTTCTGTTGAGAAGTCTCATGATAGTCTGATGGGTTTTCCTTTGTAGGTGATCTTTTTTCTCTCTCTAGCTGCCTTTAATACCCTGTCTTTATCTGTGATTTTTGCCATCTTAATTATTATGTGTCTTGGTGTTGTCTTTCTTGGGTCCCTTGTGTTGGGAGATCTGTGGGCTTCGGTGGACTGCGAAACTATTTCCTTCCCCAGCAAGGGAAAGTTTTCAGCAATTACTTCTTCAAAGACACTTTCTATCCCTTTTTCTCTCTCTTCTTCCTCTGGTACTCCTATAATGCGAATATTGTTCCGTTTGCATTGGTCACACAGTTCTCTTAATATTCTTTCATTCCTAGAAATCCTTTTATCTCTCTCTGCCTCAGCTGCTCTGTATTCCTGTTCTCTGATTTCTATTCCATTAACAGTCTCTTGCATCTCATCCCTTGTGCTGTTAAGCCCATCGATTGCTTGTCTGATTTCTGCATTGTCTTTCCTCAGTTCCCTCACTTCCTCCCTCAGCTCTTGCACATTTCTCTGTAGGTCCATCAGCATGGTTATGACTTTTATTCTGAATTCTTTTTCAGGAAGACTGTGCATTTCCATCCCTTCAGAATACCTCTCTGGGGTTGTCTGGTTGATTTTGGTCTGAACCATATTCCTCTGTCTTTTCATGGCTATAGAATTGGTCACTGGTACTTGCCACGTATGTCAGCTGGGCTCTTTAAGACCGCCTCTTGGGGTGCCAAGTCCTCTCGGGTGTAGCTGCACGCTGTGCGCTTTTCTGTGTATTCTCATCTCTCTTTTAGGAATAGATGTATTTGCTGTGTTTTCGTAGATAAATATAGTGTTGGGAGGAGATTTATGCCACCCTGCTCACACCGCTATCTTCCCGGAAGTCTCTCCTCGCTCCATTTTTATCACAAACGTTCTCAAGAACTAAACGAGGACATGGAAAAGGTTGCAGACTCCCTCCTTTCCCTGCAAGGTCAGATTGATTCGCTTGCTGGAGTCGTACTCCAAACCTGACGAACCCTAGACCTGCTGGAAAGGGAGGAACCTGTGTATTCCTAGAGGAAGAGTGCTGTTATTATGTGAACCAACCAATCAGGAATAACAGCCACAAATATCAAAGAACTAAAAAAAAGAATATTAAAAAGGAGAAAGGAATTAGAGACTGGGGAGATGTGTGGACTTAGCCAGTGGTCCTCCTGGTCGCTCCCACTGGCTGGGCCCCTCATCTCCATCCTCCTCCTTGTCACTATTGGCCCCTGTGGACTAAATGCCCTCATTAAGCTCATAGAAAACACTGTTATAAATCGAGCCACCACTCATACACTGGCTCTGCATGGCTATTGGTCTGTCATAGATCAGGATGATGCCCCCTAAAAACAAAATGTTCAAGAGGGGCATCGGAGGGGGGAGTGATAAGGAAAATAACATTATTCAACATGGCCAATAGGGCTAACAGGAGAATCTCAGCCCTCCCCACCCCCATCCCCACCCCCAGCTTGGGACGCTTCCGGGTTCTTCTTCCGCCCTGCTTGCCGTGCGCACCAAAATGCCACATATACAGATGTAGAAAAGTATAGATTGTTCCCCTTGCCTGTGCTCAGGGCTTAGACCTTTGGAGATCACTCTCCTCTGAGCCCACTGGTGTGAAACAAACCTCCCACCCTCTAAGATCTCTGAGTGCTGCTTGGTTCTGCCATTGGGACATCCAGTACAGGTTCTGTAACATACTCATATAATAAAACATTACATAGCACTAAAAAGGAGTAAATGAGTGATATATACAACTGCAGGGGTGACTCCCAAAAACATTATGCTGAATGAAGAAACTTAGGCACAAAAATGTATGTACTTTCCCCCCATTTATATGAAATTGTAGAATAGGCAAAATTAAGCTGGTGACAGAAATCAAATTAGTAGTTCCTCTGGCACCAGGTATGGGGTATGGGGGGTTGATTGTGGAGGGGTGTGAAAGAACTTTCTGGGTAATAAAAACGTTCTGTTTCTTGATAGGGAGTGTAGTTACATGAGTACATGCATGTATTAAAATTACTGAACTATATATATACTTAAGATCTGAGCATTCACTGTATACAACTTACACTTTAATTTTAAGAAGTTCATACACCCTTCAGCTGAGAAATCCCTCCTTTAGGAATCCATCCCATAAAATAAATACATCAGTGCATAAAGATACATGACAAGACTTCTGTTAACAAAACCAAGGTTCCCACTGTGTTTAGCAGACTTTGTAAGAACTATTTCATTTTATTGGTCACAATTACCATACTTTTTGAGGAGAAAGTGGAAAGATTAACACAAAGGGAATACATAATCAAAAATGCATTCTCAACCCAGATAAAAGATAGATAAGTTTTTAAAAGTGAAAAACTGAAAAAGGCTAGTAATTTTCCATCCAAATATCTGAGTAAACCTGAGGCTATCTAATAAAAATACCAAAGTTACTGTGGTTAAGCAGGAAGATTTGTTAGAAAGTCCCACATAACTTCCATTCCATTTCAAACAAATCTACATTTCTTTTAAACCAGAAACTTTTTCTGAAAGTCCAAGCACAAAGACCATTTTAAATTTTTTGCATGAGTAAGACTAGAAATAGAGTTCCACAATACTTACTGGAGCATTGTTTATACTGTGGGAAAAAAAAGACTATCAATTGAATAAACAGTGGTACACTCATAGCATGGTATATTAGGCACCATTAAACAGAATAATTACACATATGCAATTTGACTCTTAAGGATTTCCATCATGTAGTATTATTTGAGAATAGAAAGATGCAGAAGAGTGTACAGAAAATGATGCCATTTTAGTATATAACAATGACAGTCCTCATAGCCCCTGACACTATGTATCTTTGGTATCTGTGTGTGTGTGAGAGATATGGTATATATAAAGGTATGAGAGAAAAAATACCAAATTGTTAATACTGGTATCTTGAAATGGGGGTAGGGTTTAAAAAAGAAAAGATCTGTTTTAAAAGAATTCCCACAATAAATATGTTAGGCATGCTGTGATTACACATATATTCATATGGAAAAGATGGTAACCAAAATAATTTTAATGAGTGTTGAAATACATGGATTTTCACTTTCTTCCTCATATTTTTTCTCTGCATTTTTTGCTATTAACACATATTATCTGTGCAATCAGAAAAAAAGGGCATTTTTTATTTGGGGGGGAATAAAGGTCAGAGACCTAGAAAACACTGCAAAAACTTTGAAATTAAAAAAAATCTGGTGCTATAGGTAAAGATATGAATTTTGCATAATTAGTATGCTTTAACATTTTTTAAATTAAATAAAAGATAATTACAGCGTAAGTGACACATTTTGCCAACATCAAAGACAAAACATACATAAACAGACCCCAAAGCACAGATATCACAGACTGAAAGGCACACAAATACCTGGATGATTCAGAAGAGTATCAAGTTCTTCTTTGGCCACAACCATTCTTAATCTATCACTACTATCAATGACAAAAATAATGGCTTGTCCGTCTCTGTATAAAATAAAGAATGAAAAAAATTAAAGACAAACATACATTTTTCCATGTTTACTTTCTATTTATATTTCCTAACCTGTGTTAACCTCTTCATGTCCTATGTCCATTTATCTTTACAGGCTTTGGTAAGGTTTCTTATTAGTTTATTTGAGTGATTAATATATTCATTATTAGCCATGTTTCATGTAAAATAATTTTATTTGGAGATATGGTAAATTTAATGACCTGTTATTTCATAATTTAAAAAGTAAAACCATAATCCTATTATACAGATACAATCACTATTAATATTCTCATGTAATTCGACTCTTACATTTATATTCACATATGAATACCTAGATCTGTATTTAAATGGAATCCTACTGTTTCATACCCTGCCTTTTGGATATATATACATACAATTCATTGATTTTTTTTTTTTTTTTTGCAGTATAGTTTGAACTACTTTCATATGAAACATTAAAGCTCTACACCAGGGCTTCTCAAATGTTTTTGTACCATAACCATAGTGAGAAATACATTTTACATTTAGATGATGTAGACATATAAGTATATGCAAATATATGTGAACTAAGTCTCCTAAAACAATACTTACAATTTGCTTTTACTTTTTTCTATTTGATTTTTTAAAGCTGATAATCAGGCACTAAACTGGTTTAAGGATTCACTTATAGATCATGGCAGCTCTTCAAATATCACTGCATTTCCTCTGTACCTTTCTTTCAAAGGTTATAAAGTATTCCACTGCATGGATGTGTCATCAAATAATGTGTCAAACTTCTTTTGTTGCACTTAAAGATTACTTCCAATTTTTGTTATTATAAAAAACTTTGGGATCTTCCTAAACACATTTCTAAAATTTCTTGATACACTAAGATTTGTTCCTAGGAATAAAATTTCAAGGAATACATACAAAATTTAAAGTTTTAGACAAATATTGACTAACTGTCCTCAGGAAAAGATGTATCACTTTATACTATTTCCAGTGCTTTTCCCACCCCCTTGCCAGCATGGCCCCTATCGTTCTTTTATATTTTTGCCATTCTAGTAACATATTTTACTTTGTATTTCATTCATTATTAGGAAGTTCAATAACTTTTCATATATTTATTGGACATTTATACTTTTTCGGTGAATCACTTAATCCACTTATAAATCAAGATTTTAAAGTTCAATGTTATCAGTAATCATATGAACATAAAAATAAAACAATACCATTTTCTTCTATCTTAAGAAAATAATGTAGATTATCATAATAAAAAATGACTTAGATTATCATACATTGCTAGTGGATATAGAAATTAGTACAATTGGAAATACCATCTAGAGCTTAAAAAATGTTCAATCACTTTGAGCAAGTAATCTTATTTCTGGAATTTATTCTAACATGAACTATGATAAAGACTTATACAGCAAGATGTTAAATGAAGAAGTATTTATATCCTTCAAAAACTGAGAATAGCTTGAGGTCCAAAAAAAGAAAAATGATTATGCAAATTCTGGCATAAGTATATGAAAAAATATTAGGCAGCCATTAGAGTTATATTCTTTGTATGCTCTTGCTGATTGACCCTTATTATGGAATGTTAACTGAAAATGCAGGATAAAAAATTATACATGGTACATAATTTAGAAGGCTCTGTTCTCAATTATGTAAAGTGGTATATATTTCAAAAAAGAAGAAACCTACCAAAAAGATTAACAATGATAAGTTTATTAGTAGTGAAATTTATGGGAAACAATTTTTTAATATTCTTTTCCATATTTTCCAACTTCAAAAAATGTATACTTTATTATATTTTTACTTTATTTTTTTATACTGTAATGGTAATAGTCAAAAACTACAATAACAAACATTACAGAATCATGTGACAATAAACTTCCTTTATAATCCAAAAACAAATTGCTATTAATTGGTTTGGTGCATATTCCACCAACAATTTTCTTCTCTTTATATATACTAAGCACATATTTTTATTAAGAATGATATTTTCCTTTATATAATTGAGATATGAAAAACATCATTACAAACAATGCTAAACACACATTCCTGTACGTACATCTTTGCCCACTAGTCCTAGTGATAGGATACTTTTCAAAAAGCAAAAATCGATGGCTGGAGGGCATGGATATTTTTCACTTTAACAGATACTGATAAATTACCACAAAAAATATATTACTTTCCTGCTGTAAGAGTAGCTTGTTTTGCCAATAGTAGATTAATCTTCTAACCTCTTTCAGTCTAATCAATTAAAATGCACTTGTTCTTTCATAATTAGAGAATTATAAAGATACAGGATATAAATATACTATTATTGTAGACATCTCAAAAGTAACCATATTCAACTTTCTACAATTTATCTATAATATTCCTGAATTCATTAACTTCTTCCAAAGAGATTTTAAAGAAAAAAAAGTTAAAAATCAGAAAAAATAATCCTTTTTCTGAAATACTATTTTCTGTGTATTTTGTTCCCAATAAAGTAATTAAAATAAATGTTATTAAAAAAAATCTCTAAAGTAAATACATTTTAAAAAAAATGAATTATTTACCAATGAATTGGAGGAATAAAAAAATCATATACTAAAAACTCAGGTTTCCTAAAAACAACAAAAAAAAAACCCCAAAAACAAAACTCACATTTCCCTAGGGCATTTATTGCAGGATAACAAAAACATGCCACTTTTCCCTTTCCAAACTCAAATCTCAAGCACTATTTTCTCTCTACCCCAGAAGTCCCCTGGGTCTATACAATTCAAATAGGCCTTCAATCTATTCAAGTACTCATTGAAAAGAATATCTGGAATAAATTTCCTTTGTTTCCTATCTAAGGAATACCATGTTTGTTCCCACATTAGCAGGAAATATTAATCAGTCAAAACTAAAATCTGGTCTGGCAATCATCAATGCTAATCCAAGGGATACTGTTTATAAATTTCACGTTTGTAAATTTCATATTCCAAAAGTGAGTTATGTTGCTCTTACATGAAGCAGTCCTAGCAATACTGGAAGTAAATGAATTTATTTCGACACACATGCAAATCATGAAAGGGTATAACACATTGGATGCTAGTAAATGGAGAGTTGTTATTCTGAAGAAATTAGTGAGCACTGATTTGCATATGCTGAGAAGTATTTTGTTTAGACTTGCTTGTAGAACAAATGAATCGACTGTCAGGTAGTACTGTTATAATAACTAAATCTATTTACTGATCTACATGCCCAGCAATATTCTTAGCCTTGAAGAAATAATCTGAATAAAAAATAATCCCTGCCCTTGAGGAACACAGTCCCATTAGGGAAGCAGCTATGGTACATGACTTTAAGACATAGTAATTACGATTACAGAGATGTGAATGGGCTAAGCAGTGGGTGAAACCTGGGACAGAATCACTGTGTGAAACAGTGCAACGTTACCGAGGTGGTGACTTTTGAGTTAGTCTTTAAAGAATAAATATGTTAACTTTAAGCTGCAGAGAAGTAGGGTAGAAAAAGAGCATTAAAAATAAGAGGATAGCACATGCAAAGGTCCATGGTCATGAAGGATCTGAAGCATTTGGGATATAATGTCAAGTATGACTATATTTTTTCTAAAATTAGTAAATGTGCTTAAATTATATGAAAACTAAACATTGCAACCCAGCCTATGTGGTCATTTGGATTTCTAATCATTATTTGTTATTAAAATGTAACCATCTAGTTAACCAACATTCACAAACATACTTACTTATAATAGTGTTCCCAGAGATTTCTGTACCTTCCTTGACCTGACATGTCAAACACTGTAAAAGACAAACTACAAGACAAAACAAAACTTTGATTACATCGTAATCTAATAATATAAGGTGCAACATTTATTTAAAATTTTACATTATCTGCAAAGAAGCCACCCTTGAATATGCAATGTTTAATTTGGGCCAGTTTTCAAGTACAAGTACCATAAAATGAATTGATTGAATAAGTAAGATTTTACAAGGAATAACACATAAAAAATGATATTTTCTTTGCTAGTGAGGTTATCAGAGTTTTGTTTAAATTGTAAATTCTGAAAACTAATTCAGAGGTAATGGTACAAATATTTTAACACTTAAGGGCTTTTGAAGCAACAAATTATCTTTTCTGAGAGTAGAAGGAATGACTAAGTAGATCTAATATCATTTTTTACTTACATCTTAGTCACAAGTATGATAAAATGAAATACCTGGACGATTTGAATTTCTCTATGCTGAATCCTATTGTTGGAACTATATCTTGAGATTGAGCCTTTAAAAGAAAAGACAAAGTTTAGAAATTTGCATTACCAAAGATGAATTTTTCTTCAGGTAAAAAATAGCATCTAGATTTTCTAATTCTAAAATCTGTTACTAAGGAGATGATGGGATTAAACAAAATTATAATTTTTGCAATGAGATCACTGTGTATGAATCCTTTGCAGAAGTTTAAGGTTTACTAATTATGAATCTGCAAAACATGTATTTCCACATTTTGTGGCTTGCTTCAAGTTACCATGGACTTAAAGTGGTTTGATAAGTCACCCCAAGTTCACATATAGAACTTTCAATACATATTTATTAAGTTTATTTACGCTATGAGGGAGGGACTCATCTCATGTGTAGATGGTGAATATACATGGTCCCACTTTCATGAAGCTTATAAATTAGAGGAGGTAAACACTAATAAACAGCTAAGTTACAAATGTACACAATTTTGGCAGTGTAAGTGTAATGAAAGGTGATTAGGGGTTGGGGGCAACAGGCAGTGGGGTGGGTATGGGGCGTGCAATAAGGGTGCTCTGGAAAAGCCTCTCTGAGGAGGTGACATGTGATCCAGGTGTAAACATCAAGAAAAGGAGAAGCTCTGACAGGACCTTGGCAAAGAACAACCCCAAAGTAATTAGCCAACACAGATGCCAAGGCAGGAAGGAACCTGCTCCTCAGGAAAAGTAGGTGGCCTGTACGGCTGAAGAGTAAGGAGTAAGACAAAGAGATGAATTTAATGAAGTAGAAGAGGGGAGGTCCTTGAAGGCCATAGCGGGGAATTCTGTGTGGAGAGGTGATTACAAGGGAGCAAGGGTACAGCAGGAGACCTGCTGCCAAGTCCCACAGGAAGTAAATGCCTTACACTAACAACTTAACTCATCTGACGTCTCCTTACATTTCTACCCATAAAAACTGTTTCTCCTTTTTGATAAAGATTCACCCACTTTCTGATCCAGATGCCTAGAGTTATTCTTGACAACTCCTCCATTTTTTACATTCTCTATATAGTCATTCTCTAAGCTTTACCAGCTCTCTTCAGCTAACTTAATTCAGACCCTTACCATTTCTTCCTTTGAATTACTACAGCAGCCTTCTAATTACTTCTAATTGCTAATATGCTACCTTAAATAGGTTACTCAACTTCTCTAAGCCTTAATTTTCTCAAATGTGAAATGTATTATTATCTTTAACTCATAAAGTTATCATGAGAATTAAATGAGTTAACAGATAAAAAATACTCAATTCAGTGTCTGGTCCACAGTAAATTCTCATGGAATGTTTGCTGTTATTATACTCTCATTGATTTTAGTTTTATCCCCAATGTTCTCCATACAGCCACAAGCAGAATTAAAAAAATCCCCCTTCGGTTTATCTTGTTGCTTTTATATGAAAGCAGGAGTAGAGGGGAAATTGTTGCCTCATATCATGATGCTCATTTAGGTAGTCTACTTCTGCACATTTAAAATTCAAACGGAGGCAGTCGCAGGAGCTTGGTCACCTTAATACGCAAGTGAAAAGGCCTCCCCAGAGCTGCCCTGGTTTTGTTTTGCTTTTCTGAAGTTTGTTTATTCAGCTTTTCTTTCCATCCTATGAGTTACCCAGTATTCTTCCAAAATATCTTTTCTTTTTGTTTATGTTAGACAGAATTTATTTCCTGCTATTCATATTCCTGCCTCATACCTTAGGATTCCTTCATAAGACAACAAACTTTGCAATAAAGAGCTTCCTAATTTTTGTTGTTCCAAACCCCACTGTTTTGATTTTAAGTGTTTTCATGTGCCAATTATGTGATAAAAATCATTATTATTATTAGGAAAAACACACCAATAATAAAGAGGAATAAAAAACAAGTGAGGAGGTTAAAAGTTTAAAGGAATCTCAGAAAATATACCTCAAAATAGTAGCCTTGCCTTCACTGAACCCTAATTAGAACATTGGCCTAGCCTCTCCCCAATCACTCAGCTTGTTTTTGCTTATAGAGAAGTTCCCCTTTACTTGTTATTTTACTTCATAGGGATAAAATGAATCAACTTTCTTTCCTTCTCCTTACTTTTAAAGTTCTAATGGAAGATAACTAGAAAGAAGAAACTCTACAAACTAATCAGGAGAGAGCAAGATATGTGAGCTGGTGCTTCCAGATACACGTAGGGTTCATTTTCCTTTAAATAATTCCAAAAAATAGTCTCCAACTTTAATCTTCCTTTGCTCTATCCAGGAACAAATACATTTGGTCATTCTTTATATTGGAAAGGAAACAGTACAAAGCAAGCAGAGTGTAGGAATTATTACCTAACTGGAATAGGCCATCTGAGAGAGCCTAGGGACAGACAGACATCAACAAGAATCAGTATCTCTGAGAGAGACCCTATTTGGTTAGTTTCATTAAGTCTGCTAGAAATGATATCCTTGGTGTCACCAATCATCATGCCTTGCCCAAAAATGAAAAAATAAAAAAAAACCCACATCAACACATTTGTCCAAAAGCATATTTAAGTACCAAGCAATATTCTAGGTATTTTGGATTCAGTGTTGAACAATACAATATGTATGTATAGAATTAAAATTTATAATGAGGAAAAATTCAATAAGTTACCAACTCAGTGTGCAAGATAATTTCAGATTGTTTTAAATGTTAAGAATATAAAATGAGATGATGTGATAGAATGAGAGCATTTATGCTGGGTGATAGGAGGAAAATGGGCATTTTAAAAGAAAGGGTTTTATGGAGTACATCTCTAAGAAAATGACAACCAAGACTACATTCTTAAACACAGCGATCAGGTTAAAATGTCCCCCCTCTGTTCCTATTAAGTTTAGAAAATACCAGCAACCTCAATATATTAACAATAGACAAACATTAGGACAGCATAATATTAAAAACTACATTAAACCACTTCCAGGAAGTATCTAGTTATCTAGAAACTGATCTTACCCACAAAAAAATATGAGACTACTATAAAATGAGATTTGTAATTTTTTTCCACATTTCCTGATACAGCATTGAAGATTTTTACTATTCACTTAATTAATTAAAAATAATGTTTCTAAGAGTAGATGTAAGCTCACAAGAGATTCTCCTTAGTTTCAAAGGTAAGGAAGAAATAAGTGTTACATCTGTAACTGCATAACAGGTTTTGGGGCCTTTAAGAAGTCCCATTTCAAGTGACCTCTGGGCTATTATCACCAAAAAAACAAAACCAAAAAACCCACAGGTACTTACTTTGCTCTCAGGATCTGGTTTAATTTTTCTGAGGAGGCAGGATAGCTGCTTAAAGATTCAGGCTCATGAAGTAGTGTCAGAAATGCTCCACCTAAAATAGCCCTGGAGCTAGTCTAGGCTAGTTCCTTAATAGGGATGTTGGAGAGCAATGGAAGATTAATTAAAAAGGCTTAGTTATCTGCTGTGTACCCAGGTTTTCCTGGGTGCGCTCCCTGACTAATGCAGTGTTAGGAAAGGTCAAAAGATCCTTCACGAGACCAGGAGGAAATGGGGATATTAAAATATTTCAAGATGACGGACTGAGTACATGCTGTCTCCTTCCCCTTCTGCCCCAAATCCCTAGAAATGACTGAAGTATGAAAAAATCTGTAACTAGGTTAAAATATAAGAGCAAGTGTCTTCAGAAGACC
The DNA here is from genome assembly GCA_032199065.1 of Smutsia gigantea. Classification (NCBI taxonomy): domain Eukaryota; kingdom Metazoa; phylum Chordata; class Mammalia; order Pholidota; family Manidae; genus Smutsia; species Smutsia gigantea. Next base: position 5,426 of record JAVSCE010022771.1, on the reverse strand, counting down.
AACACTCTTTAGGGAATAAAACTGTTCCCACCAGTATCAAAGAAGCTTATTCTTATGGTGTTAAAAAGAAAGACACAGGCTCAACATGGTGTCACTTCTGCTAGGCCAAGTCACCAAATCAGGTCCTAGTACTTAAACCAATTACAACTTCAACCTCCCCCTGAAACTAGCCAGTCAGGAATTTTCTGGTCAGCATCATCAATAAAAATAATCTGTCGCATGAGCCTTCTTCATCTTCCCTAAAAGAGGATGGGGTCATCGGCATTATAAGTGTAGATTATAATAAGGGGGGGGAGTGTGTTCCTGGAGCTGGGTGAATAAACCGGTGTGACCGAAATCAGTCTAAGGAAAGGCTAGACTGGGAGAAATCCGTTTATTGCTCATGATGAGGCCGGGCTCCGTTCTTCCCCTCTGGCTGCTGCTGATTCGCCTCCCCAGCCAGGGAGTGGGCCACCAGCCCCTTCCAGGAGGAACTCCAGGGGTGCATGCCTGGTGACTGACAGGCGCCAGACCAATTACATACCAGGAACAGAGGGGAGGAGAGAACAACTGTCCTCCCTCCACGCCTTGGTCCCAGAGGCTGTGGGGAGAAACACCTCTTAATACATAAATGGACTAAGGGCAGGTGGGGGATTCTGGAAATACTGAAATTTTACCCTACCTAAGACCCTCCACTCTTCCCCCTAAGAGAAAGTGACCTTCCCTGAAACAATCCCTTCTTTTCTTTTTGCTAATAACTTTCCCCCCACCTTCTTGTCTATAAAAACCCTCCATTTTGGTAGTTCCTCGGAGCATCACTACCAGCTACAGGGGATGCTGCCCCATTCATGAGTTATTTAATGAAGCCAATTAGATCATCAAATTTACTTAGATGAATTTTGTTTATTAACAGATAATAGCCATGTCTTGGGATAGAAGATCACTATATTTTTGGGGATGACAGAAGAAGAGATTGTTATATCTATTTTGTTCTTTGATTATTGTTTCTACCAATTTCAGTATAGTAGGCACTGGGGGGCTGGTCCATTTTGGGGCTATTATCTGTGGCCCTGGTTTCAATCAATTTGTACTTGAGACAAAATAAATGAAACTTTTGAGCATATTCCTTGATGTGGAGGAAAATGGAAAAAAAAGAAACACCTCCTATAGACTAGTTCCTTACTTAAAAACACTCCCTTATAATCTTGTTCATTTTGCTTTACTTTCAAGAGTCCAGGTGACCAGTCAGAATCTCTTAAGCATCAGCCCAGGCTGATTTGCTGATAACTGATCCACAGTATTGCTTACAGATTGTGATATAATGATTTATAAGAAATATATATTTGGTTATTCAGATGACCAAATGTATTTCTCAGATATATTTGGTCTTCACCTGATGTTCCATAAAGGTGTTTCAGAGCCAAAAAGGTGAAATGGGTATCTTGTTATGCTAATGCAGACTTTTGGACCCCACAGAGGACAGGTACCGGTTGCCAGGGGACCAACCATGGGATTAGAGGGTGGGAACTTTCAGCCCCAGCCCCCAACCCCTGGGAGGGGAGAGGGCACGGGGGCCGGGCTGAATCAGCCAATGGTCAGTGCGTCAGTTGATCATGACTATGCAGCGTGCAATGGAGCCCTCACAAAAACCTGGAAGAACAGTGTTTTTCCCCCTCCTTTTTACATTCTGCTTCCCTGTCAGAGAGACACTGCTTCCACATGCCACCCAGCCAGGTCCCAAGCTCCACAAGGACAGAAGCTCCTTTATTTGGGACCTTGCCCTGTATATCTCTTGATCTGGCTGTTATCCTTTATTAAACTGGTAAACATGTTTTCCTGAATTCTGTGAGCCTCTCTAGCAAATTAATTGAACCTGATGGGGAGGTTGTGGGAACCGCCAGTCTGTAGCTGGTCAGTTAGAAGCACAGGGAACAGCCTGAGACTTGCAGCTGACATCTGGAGTCAGGCGTGTAGCGGTTTGGAGGGTGTGGGGGGCAGTCTTGTAGGACAGAACCCTTAACTTGGGGAATCTGGTGCTGTCTCCCAGGCAGACAGTATCAGAATTGAGCTGAATTCTCAGACACCTGCTGGTGTTCAAGAATTGCTTGGTGTCATGTAATTGGGAAACTTGGCCCCCACCCCCACACACTGGAAATGGGTCTGGGAATCCTGAAGCGACAGACCAGGCAGCGGTCTTTTACCACAGATCCACTCTCTAAATTCAATTCTGGACCCCATCCAACTGGGTAGGATACTGTATCTTCCTCTAAGGACTGACAGAGAAATTTCTTGTAATGTAGGTCAGGAGACAGACTCCAGTGTATGTGGGCTTTTTAACTTGTTTGTTTCCTTGTTGGGAAGACTGTTTTTCCCTGTTTCCATATAAAGAAAACTCCATTATTAAAATGACACTCCTAGTTTCTCTTATCTCCCCTCTCCCAATTTATTCTTCTCCATGGGAAAAATGACCTCTTTGACCGCCCAGCGCGTGGGATGAAGCTGAGCACCATGAGCCCCGCCTCTCCTGCCCTCACTCGGGAGCCATGGGCTCCCCGCAGGCGCGCGTTCTCCTATGTCTCAGATGTGCGGTGAACGAGAAGAGTGCTATCTCTCCCTGAGGAGGAAGGCTTGAAATTTTGGGAGGCTGATCTCAGTTCAAGAGTGTTGGCATGTCCTCTGGCCAGTCTAAACCTTACCCTCCAAAAATCAACCTTTTAATGAAGCTGATATATATATATATATATATTTTTTCTCTCTGCCTCACTTCAGCATGTATACCTCAGCTGATTTCCAGCCCAGCTGGGAAGCCCCTCAAAACACCTGAATTACCTTTCAAATCCATTTTCAGCTTCTTGTGAAGGCTGCCTCAAACTAACTTCTGCCTGAAACTACACCAGCAGTTTGTGGTTTTTACATGGCAAACTCATCCATGTAGAAGGGACTAATGACAGGAAGAAAAGAAACAACAGCATTCTTATCATTCCAAAGGAATCTCCGACTAAGCACAAGGAAAGCTGAAGCTGCTGCAAAAGAAAATGGAGCAGCAGCGCTTCTCACTGAAGCCCTAGACCTGAAACAGCCTGAAACACTGTTTGGAGGCAATGAAATCCACCTTTAATTACCATTTACAGGAGCAAAGTTTCCCATTCTCCAGCCATTAAGTCATTGAAGTACCAGCTTCCTAATTCTTGCCCAATCTATATGCAATCTGTATTTTTTATTCACATTTTTCTTTAACTGATTAAGGTTTTTACCTAAATAAATCTATTTACAACTGTATTCTACCCAATATTTATTCTCCCCCTCTTCCATACTTACAGAGCCTCTATTATTTTTGAAATGCTCCACTTAAGAAAAAAATCCAGACTCACTTACAGATAGAGAGGTAGCCAATAGTGTATAAATAAAAGTTATTAGTTGAAGCTTCTGTAAGCTCTTTAAAAAGGGCTTACTTAGCAAGAAGACTTATTCTTTTTCCCTGTTATTTTCTCTTCCCTGTGCCTTAGACTATATAGTTCACCAAGGTCACCCTGTAAAGATCCTGAGGATGAAATGAGGCACCAAGGGCAGCATCGAGGACGGGGGATGCCTGGATCTCTCACCACCACGAGGTTGCCATACTAGCCCTGAGCTACCGCTTTGGGATTTCTTTAGGTGACAGAAAAAGAAGTCTCTGTCTTATTCAACTACACCGTTATGTTGGTTTTCTTTATATATAATTTACCATGTGTTGAATGTGTTAGCTTTATATATTTTTCAGTTATTAAAATAGTATGTTCATATACTTATTATTTAAATGACTTAAAGCCATGTTGCTTATTATTACTGATATGCATACCACACTCTTGGTGAACTAATTAGCCAGAGAACCTGTAGAAATGATTCGTGTTTCCCTTTCTTTTGTCCGCATATATAAAGAGGGAGCCAAAAAGAGGGCAATGCTACCTGAAAGTACACTTGACATACCTGTGAAGATCTTTTGAAAAAGAAAAAGGCATTTAGAAAAGATTCCAGCTTAAATAATGACCTGCCTGTATATACTTGAATAAAATACCCTGCAAATGATGCCTCACTGATACTTACCATTTTCAGGTACTACAACGTTAACTAGATTTCATAACATGATTCAACAAAGCTATAATAGCAAACAAAATAATTTTGCATGTTAACTTTCTCTAGCACAAGAAAAATATCTAAAGAGGTACTTACATTTGAGGGTTTAAGTTTGTTAATGATTGTTGTTTTGCCACTATTATCCAGGCCAAGGCACAAAACATGAACTTCCTTCTTCTTCAAACCAAGCAAGCCTGAAAGTCTGTCTAGCAATCCCATAATGTGATTCAGGTATTTACAAACCAGCTGCAAGTCAGGGAAAGCAAAAAACAAAACAAAACATATATATATTACCCACAGGCCCCTTAAATATGGAAAATATGAGTGTGCAGATAAAAAAAAATTGAGTAATTTAAAGACACCATGATGAACACCATGTCAATGTAGCTTTGTACTAGTAAACAAACTTTAAGCTGATTACCAGAAAGGAGCCTTAACTGAAATGCAGATTGGCAGCTTATAACCCCTAGCAATGTGGAATAACGCCCTTGAAATAACCGTACATTTCTCATTGTAATTTATAATACTTAAGAAAAAGTGATTAAATTCAGTATCATATGGAGTCTGCCATTTGTGATACCTGAAAACACCTGCAGCCTTTTCTGGAAACTAGAACAATAAATGGGCAATGATGCTGAAGCTTACAAAGTAGAAGGCAGACCAGAGAAGCAGAAAACTGAGCTACATCATTTGAGCTACTGGCTAACTCTTTTTCTGAAGCCAGCCCTACTGCTGTATTTTGCAATTATATGAAGTAATAAACATAAAATTTACTTTTTTGTTTGCTTGATTATATCCAGTTTAGGCTGCATTTTCTATCAGCAGAAACATAGAATCCTGATATATTTATCTTAATTTTCCCTTAGTCCTTACGTATTTCTTTGTTAAGGGAATGAAAGAAGGTTATGTAGAAGACACACACACAATTTGAATGAATCTTAATATCTGTTTTCTTAAAAGTGTAACTTATTTGAAGTACCCTCTTAGGTATTCTTTTAAAAGAACTTTAGTACACTAGTATAGAATAAGGAAATAAATACTGATCTTTGATTTTAATGTAGTTTTCTCAAATACTCTAAAAATTTCTTAACCTGTGCCTGAAGTGCTCATTATTTGTTTACCAAATATTTCTTTGGAAAAATAATCATTCCAATGAAAACTTAAAAAAAACCCCATCAGCAATCCAAATATAGAATATTCTGAAGTAAAAACTGGTGATGACATATTGCTTGCTATGAGGTAACTTTATGGCTATTCAATGTCCTTCTAAGGTATTGTTAAATTTAGATTTCAGGTCCCCAGATGAAGCTTTCAAAAACATTTCCTTTGGGTCT
>JAVSCE010022770.1:0-24232 GCA_032199065.1 Smutsia gigantea | reverse complement strand
TGCAAAGAGTCACATCTCAGGCAATGTGGCGGGAATGGGGTTGCTGGGTTAGGTGAAGTTGCTCAGGATCACAGGAATTTTTTTTTCTTTTTTTTCATTAGTTCCAGGTGTACAACATAGTGATTCAATGATTCTGTACAGAATGCTCACCACGGAAAGTGTAAGAGGGAAGTTTTATTTTGGTAAGACAATGTGGTTTCCTTATTTAAGTCAAGACCCAAGTTTGCCAAAAATTTTATGACAGCAGAATTCACTGACCCCAGGGGACTTTACATCAATATCTAAGACAAAGCCCCAGCTCTTAGTGGTGTGGTTTGGGGGAAAAGAGCTTTTTTTTACTAAAATTTAAAATCTACATTACTAAATATTCCAGTAAGTGTAATTACTATCTGTCAACATGGAAAGATATTATAGTGTTATTGACTATATTCCCTATGCTGTTTTCATCCCCGTGACTGATTTCTATTGTGATTGAGATTCTGTGCCTCTTTATCCCCTTCACCTATTTCACCCATTTCCCAAAACTCTCCCAAATGGCATCTACCAGTGTCGTCTCTGTGTCTCTGAGTCTTTCTGTTTTGTTCCTTTGTTTTGTTTTTTAGATTCCATACAACAGTGAAATCCTATGGTATTTGTCTTTCTCTGCTTGGCTTATTTCACTTAGCATAATACCCTCTAGCTCCATCCATGTTGTAGCAAATGGCAAGATTTCATTATTTTTTTTTCTGGGTGAATAATATTCCATTGTTTATATGTACCACCTCTTCTTTATCCATCCAGCTACTGATGGACACTTAGGTTGCTTCCATTTCTTGGCTATTGTAAATAGCGCTGCGATAAACATAGGGCTGCATATGTCTTTTCAGATCAGGGATTTTGTTTTCTTTGGGTACATTCCTAGGAGTGAAATTGCTAGGTCATATGGTATTTCTATTTTGAGTTTTTTGAGGAACCTCCATACTGCTTTCCACTCCATACCAATTGATATTCCCATCTGCAGTGTAGGAGGGCTCCCTTTTCTCATCAACACTTGTTATTTCTTGTCTTTTGGATAGTGGCCATTCTAACTGGTGTGAGGTGAGATATCAGTGCAGTTTTGGTGTGCGTTTCTCTGATGACTGATGATTACTGATATTGACCAGACAAGCATTTTTTTGAAAAGTCACAGCAATATAGAAATTTCATTTCAAAGTTGAGATACAAATACTTCCCATGGTATTTCCTGTGTGTGGGGTGGTGTGCATCGCTCCACCAGAGGTCATGTGCATACCTGACCATGTTTGTCCATGTGCTCCCCTGTGTGTCTGTGACGTGCACCATGATCCCGTTTGGATGGCACGTCTGCCTGTTTGCTCCATGGTAAGGTACTTGAGCTCATGAGAAAAAGCTACTGGACTCTGGATAAAGATGATCTCAATCCACTTTTCAAAAGTAGTTTCACTCTTCTCTGCACTGCTTTCATGCAGAAGGTCCCTGAAGGTGGTTGCCATCAATTCCCATTGAAAAATGTTCTTCCTTTACTGTTATTTGAGGGACTGTTTCCTTATAGTTCCAGATCCCTGGTAGAACACAAAGGCATTCCGCCCGTCTGGTATGCACACTGTACAAGCTGAGCCTGGATCTGATGAAATGATTTAAGCTAACTTCCACAAGGCTGAAATCTTCAGTCTAAACTCATGCTTAGAAGTGGAGGGAAAACAGATCTGGGAACAATTACTAAGAGCTGCTTGTGTGATTGCCATTACATTCTCTTCTAGTTCTGAGACTGCGGGGTGGGGGTGGAGGGAACCACGGGTTGATAATGTATTACGGAAATGTGGCCTTGTTTGTGCTTGATTACAATGATAGCAGTGTAATTTAGTGCATGGTGTGAGCTGTGCTAGGAACATGAAAGCTTCTTATCCAGCCAAGATTTTTCTGTAGCTTGCTGGTTAATCAGGCTCAGAAAGCAGTACAACCTTTTGCTAAGTTAGTAAAATATCAAAAAAGAATAATTCCAGTGTGTAAAAAGAGCAAGAGAATGGAACAGATAGGTCAAATAGGCAAAGTGCTATGGGCTACCACAGTAGTTATCAGGCTCTAATACATTAAAATGCTTTAAACATATGACATAATCACAGGAATGGCATGCCTATTAAATCCAGATTAGTAGTAAATATGCTATGTTTAAGGTGTGCTAAGAAGCCAGACATAATGTGCTCTCAACCATAAAGTCCCCCTGGAACCTGCCCATTTTCTCTTTCCGAGTGATCAGAAAAAAAATACTTGAGATTCTTTGAAAATATCTTGGAATCTGGGTCCTAAATGTTTTACACTTGATTTCTTTTAGAGTTTTCTAAAAGAAAGGGGAAATTAAAATTTAATTTTTTACAGTAGAAATAGTACCTTACTGGTAAGAATTTAGCAAATACAGAAAAGCATTAAAAAAGAGAATAAAATAGGCTTATTGGTTCACCCTCATGAGGTTGAGGATTTCAGTTCAGGGCACACACATGCACACACACACACATAGCATAGATGCCACTGAATTAAGAAGAAGAAAAGGCATCCCATTAAAAAAAAATTGTTGTCCTCCCTACATAATAAAAAGACTGAGCATTATCCCCACCAGATGTTTAAAATCTTGGGTATTTATTCCCCTGGGTTTTGTCTGTTCCTCTCTGGCAGGGCTATTTTATGCAATTCCAAGTCTCATTGGTAACAGAGAGCAGTGGCTCCAGTGGGTGAGGACAGAGGTGCTGCTGGTCTCCGGAGCATCTGTAACATTCCGGGGCTGCCAGGTGTCACCGTCCATCACCTCTGCTTCCCTTCTGAGGCTGACTCTGCACTCTCCCACCAGAGCTGCCTCTCCTGCCAAGTAGATATGACGGCCAGTATTTCCCAGGCTTAGGTCTTTAGCTGTGCCGACGGGAAGGGGTTCCATGAGACTCGTTGGGCTTGGCTTAGTCCCCATGTGATCCTGCAGAACAGTTCCCAATTGCTGCCTTTGCTCACATCAGAAGGTTGGACCGGAGAGGGCCGGGTACCAGAAGAGGGGGCGCTATTCCAGAAGGAAGGTGCACTGGACATGCCCTTCACCATTTCGTCTGAAAAAAATGTTCACTTAAGCAGGTCCTGCATTAATATCTATTGCTGGGGTTTTTGAAGCATGTATAGAAAGCTAAGGTCCATCTGAAAGGTCACGTGCAGATTCCCCCCCAGACATACCCATTACTGATTGGTGCGTAGCCTTCTTTCTCAGTCATTTTTCTGTGTGTTTATGTGTATGAATATGAACGTGGACAAACCCTCCAGAAATGACTAGGCGTTTTTAGGGACTGTGATGGATTATGGATTAGTGTTTTAGGATGGCTGCAACAGAGTATCAACATGTGGGTCGCTTAAAACTGCAGAAATTTATTGTCTCCCTGATGTGGAGGCCGGAACCTGCAATCAGGGTGTGAGCAGGGCTCTGCTCCCTGGAACACCTCCAAGGGAGGCTCTGTCCTTGCTTCCTCCAGCTTCTGTTGTTCGCTGTCAATCTTCGGCGTTCCTTACTGTACAGGTGCATTATTCCAGACACAGGGCGTGTGTGTGTCTTTCTGTGTACATATTTTCCCTTTTCATTAGGACCTGATTAGGGTCCACCTCACGACCTCACTGTAATTGATTACCTTGATAAAGACCCTGTTTCCAAATAAGGTCACATTCTGAGGTACTGGGAGTTAGGACTCCAACGTATCTTATTTGGGGGACCCAATTCAGTCCCCAACAGATGTGTTATGCAGCTCTGGGTTTTTATAAACTCAATGGTATCGTCATGTATGTACTGCTTTGTGAATTGCTTCTTTTGGGTAACAGAAATCTGGACTGCATTTGATGTCAACATTTGCTTCTGTCTCGGTGCTATGTGGGTGCTGTTTGGTTTGTACAGTCCTGGTCTTCCTGAGTTTGACACACAGTCTTATGAACACATGCAAGTATTTTGTTTTGGTGAACGTCAAGAATTTTAGTCATGTGTGTATTTAAAGTGATGTGTATTTAAAATTTTAATAGTGATGTGTATTTAAAATTTTAATAGATGTTGCCAATTACTCTTCAGAATGCCCTCCCACAATGGGGGCTGCGGGGAAAATGGAAGTTCCTGTGGCCAGGATCCTCCCCTGAAGCCTAACCTATGTGATGATGGAATTGGCCTACTGCTAGGCTACTGCTTCCACACCCACAGGCAATGAGCTGTTATTGACAGAGTCACTACATAAAGAGCTGCAGGCAGAGGCAGAGACGGAGGTGGACTGCAGACCTGCAGACTGCTGGCTGCACATGGGATACTGGTTTCCACCTACCACCGTGAGAATAAAGATGGGTATACACCCTTTTAACCCAAGAACGTTCCACTGTCATTTCTCAGTCTCGCTGAATCCAGAGTGAACTTGCTCAGGGCTGAAACTCTCAGGCAAGACAGGGGCTCAAGGGTCCCCAAATCTTTACTACACTTGATACTACCTGCAAATCAGTGTTTCACTCAGTTTTTGTCAATACGAAATGGTATTTCATTATACTTTTAATATCTTGGATTACTAGGTAGGTTAAGCATCTTTTCATGTCTTTGTATATTTCCTGTCCTATAAAGCAGCAATTTGTATCTGCTCCTTTTAAGTTTGTTCTATGCAGTTGTCAGTGGCTTTTCAACAGATTTGTGAGACTTCTTTAGATATGGGGCATATTAACTGCATTGTAGTTCCTTTTGGCAATATTTCTCGTTTTCATTTTGAATTTTAAAAATTAGATTAAATATAGTAAAATCTATAAATTTTTTTCTCTGCATTTCTTCTCTTGCTTTTATGCATAGCATTTCCTTCTGCATTGTCTAGGTTTGTATGGCTTTGTTGTCAACATCCAGCATTTTCATCTCTCTGGCTCTTTAGTGGCTGACTTCTAACTTTGGTGGTCTCAGTTGACAAGATCAGGATTTGGCAAACTTTTTCTGAGAAGGGCCAGACTGTAAATATTTTAGGTTTTGAGGGCCATATGGTTTCTGTTGTAGCCAGTTAACTCTGTTGCTATAGCCGGAAAGCGACCATTGATAATACTTAAATGAATGCACATATCTGTGCTCCAATAAAACTTTTTTTTTTTTTACAGAAATAGATGGCAGGCTGTAATTTGCCAATCTCTGGACTAAACAATTACCAAAATTCCCAATCAGCCAAGTTATTTACACATGCCTGTGTCCTTTATTTAGAGATAAGCAATAAACATGTATAACTGTTGCAAAACCAAATTCACCACAATCGGTTAATGGCTCACTGCAAAAGAGTTTTTTGCATACATGGACTGAACAAATAATATGTTTATGTGATTGCATGTAAGGCCTGTTTCCTTCTAGGCATTTGGGTCTTGAGATTCCTTCATTTGTCCAAAGACAAATGGATAACCCCATTGAAAGGGGCCTTATAAATGCCTCATGCCTAGTGTATGAGATTCTGTTTTGCAAAGAAAAAGAAACGCTGATACATTCCACTGACTTGGGAAATATGGTGGCTTCTGATAAATAGGCTTAGCTATTTGTTGTTTTAAGGAAATCATCTTCGTGACACAATTAATGGAAAAAGCAACCATTGACTTGATAAAATTTAACCACAACAAGATGTCTCCTCTTAAAGCTTTTGATTTGCTGCTTGAATGATTACAAATAGACTAAGATAGCATGTGTCACATTTCCTGCCCATACCTATTTCAGACCTCAGTCCGTCCCAGAGTCTAACTGGCTTCTGAAGGGAACCCTGGAGAGGCCATGGCGGTGAAGTTGGGGAGCCTCCAGGTTAAGGGTCATGTGGGCATCAGCACATGTGCCGATGACTGCCCCTGCAGCCTCTGGCTCCCTCGGCGGTAGCAGGAGTATGAGTAGGACACAGTTTGTTGGATGAATGAATGAATTCCTGGTCCCATGCTAGTCTCCTAGCTCCAACTCTCTGGGGAGCGGTGCCTGGGAATCTGCACTTACGCTTTGTGATCCTTCTGAGGTATCCTTCCAATTTGAGAGCCTCACATCCCCAAATTAACTTCCAGTGAGTCCAATCAATTACAGTTGTGCTATTCTCAGTTTATCCATTTTATGTCCAGGGGTTATTTATGTCTGGCTTTAGGAAATGACTCAGTGGAAAAAATCACTGGTTTTAGCCTAAGTTTATCTTTCTGGGTTGGTTGTTTGAACCATATCACAATTCTTTCTGTAAAACATTCTGATGGTTATTAAGATCAGGATTGCTACTGAAGTTAACTCTGATGGTCCCTTTTAGCTTTATTTATTCCTAATTCCTCTTGGTAATATTAACCTGAAATTATTTAGCAAAAACAAAACAAAAAGATAGAAAAAAAGTGAAAATTTACACTCGTCTAAAAGTGATTTAAAAGTGTTTTTTCTACTGAAAAATGAGATGAACACTGATTCTTTATTCATCTTTAAAAAATCCAGATGCTAGAGGCTGATTGTGTGATTGTGTATCTTTTATACAACCTGCATTTCCTCATGTACAGTAGCATTTTTTTTTTAAAGAAAGAAAATTCTGTACCTGCATCGTGGTAGCACAGGACTTAGGAAGGGGGGAAAATGTATAACGTGCCAATTTTTTAAGTCATGTGACTCTTTCTATCATATTTTCTTGGTGTGTTGCTCCAAAGGGGAATGATGGTGCTTCCACGTTTACTGTTACCTCTTACAAATTAAATTGGCCTGGAGTTCTTGAAGTATTTAGAGACTCTGTTCTAATGCAACACATTTTCTTAAAATTTTTGTGTTATATCTGTCTTCCTAGTTGGATTCTCAGCTACTTAAGGGCAGCTTGTGTCATATTTGTGTTTTTGGAGCCATGTCCAGCATGTCATCTGCCCCTTAATATATACATCCTCTGAAGGACTGATGTTTGTGTGGAGGAAGTGACATCTTCACGCAAAATTCCAGCTGATTTGCACATTAGCTACCTTTGATTTAAAAGTGTTTTTTCTACTGAAAGATGAGATGACCACTGATTCTTTATTCAACATCTTTAAAAAATCCAGATGCTAGAGGCTGATTGTGTGATTGTGTATCTTTTATACAACCTGCATTTCCTCATGTACAGTAGCCCCCACATCCCTTTGCCTACCTTTGGGTGTTCGAATGCCAGCTGGTGAGTGTTATTTTGAACTCTTCTGGTTTAAGGGTTTTTTTTCCTTGAGAGTTTCCTTCTGTTTCCTGATAGTTTGATCTCCCTTTCCATTTTGGTGGGGAGCCTCCGAGATGCTCTGTCGGTGCCCTATTTAGAGAAGCAGAAGCACAGGCTGGCTTTTGTTTACAATCTATGGCTGATAAAGACTGCTTTGCCATACAAGAAGCAGACACCAAAGAACTAGAAGTTCAAGATGCTGAATCTTGAAGTCATTCCACTAAGCACAACCAAAAGGAAAGCAAACAGCTCAGTTCTAGAGCTGACATGGGGCACAGCCAGCTGTTGGTGGCTCTGTTGAGGACAGAGGGGAGGTACTCAACTTCTTGGTGAACTTTTTAAGTGAGTTGTTAAGATAATCTTCAAATGTCAGGCTTAGAATTCCCTGTTTAGCTTTCTGTAAACTTCCCAGCTCATCTGTTGCATAATGATTGACAGCAAATTATCCTCCAAACAATAAAATAACCTCTCTTCTTGTGGTAAGATCTCACTTCAAGTGAGTTGAAGGAGCTATAGGGTTTTTTTTGTGCAGTAAATTTTTCTCTGCTTTACCATTTTTTTTTTTGCGGTGTACATCACGTATAGTAAAACTCATTCTTTTTCAAGTGTGTCTTTCAGGAGTCTTTAAACTATATACAGCTCATGGGTTCCGTGTGACTCACTGCTTGTTTTTGTAAATAAAATTTTATTGAACACAGTCACTCCCATTCATTTACATATTGTCTAACCTGCTTTCATGCTACAGTGACAGACGTGGGTAGTTGCAACAGTCTTGGTTTTTAGAGTCCAAAATACTTATTATCTAGTCCTTTGTACAAAGTCTATAGACTTGGTTCTACTGTAGTTATACAAATATTGACGAATTGATAGTCACATTACTACCACCACAACCAAGATCTAAAGTATTTCCACTGCCCTTAAAAATTAAGGAAGCTATAATTTGAGGAAACAAATGGCTTTAGAAAGCTAAATTTTACTCTGTGCTTGATAGTGACTTTAAGTTTGTAACATTTTAAATCATATTTTCACAATAGACAGATATTCGAGGTTTGTCCTCCCAGCAGAGATTTCCCACTTTTCTGCTCAACAAAACCCTAATTTCCTCTTAAGGAATTTAGCCCTCCTCCGTTTTGGCATTGGATATGTGGGTGGGTTGAATCTGGCCCAAGCTCCTTCTGTCCCTCCTGGTCTCAATGAAGCATCCAGGACTTGGCACGGGGGACAGATGGAGAAGCTTCTAGGAAAGCAAAGCCTTCCTTCTCCCTGGCTGCTGCCCCAAAGTGTCTTCTCTGTTGGACTTGAAGAGGAATCAGCCTGCCTGGCTGACATCCATAGGGGCACATGACAAGGGCTCGTGTAGATGTGAAAACGTAGGCTGACTGAGAGTGATTGAAACTGGAGAGAGAAACCAGAACCTGCTCATGTGGGTTTTATGAGCCCAGATTCAAGTCTTGCCTATCGTTAGCCTTATGGCCAGATGCTGTAGTAAATTCCTTTGAGTGTGTAAGTTGGTTGGAGAGCAGATTTCTGTTATTTGTAACTAATTGAGCTCTAGTTGATGCCAACTATATAACACTGAGGGAATTACAAAAAAAACCCCAATACATCTATTATTGTATTTGTATAATGTACAAAAAAACCCAATACAGCTATAGTTGAGGATTTTATATTACTACTTAACTCACTGGAATAAGACCTTGTAATTTCTGTATTTGTTAATCAAGTAGTCACTCATTCCTTCCTTCAGCTAATATTTACTGAGGACCTGCAGGGTGGCAGGGGGCTCTGGGTGACCAAAATGGGCATAGCCTTTGTTTTCAGGAAGAGCACGCCCTAATGGGTTTACAGCCTAAAAACCCAAGTGTGCACAATTTCGATAGCCACAGGTGCCACAGGGCAGGATGGAAGACAGGATGGCAGTATTTCATAGAGGTGGCCAGAGACGGCCCCCCTGAGAAGGCATCATTGGAGCAGAGATCTGAGTGAAGGGAGGGAGTGCATTCTAGTAGAAGGAATTCCAAATGCAAAGCCTGGTGGCCATGTGCTGGACTGGCTGCTGACCAGGGAGATGTGGTTGACAGGGGTGAATGTGTGGGTGGGTGAGAAGCAGTTGAAGATAAGGATGGAGAGACATTCGGTGTCTGTCATTAATGTCTCCCTATGGATCCATGGGCAGCAGAACAAGCATTTGGAAATGAGTGTTTAGGAAAAAACTGTCCTAACCGAAGGAAGGGTAATTGATGCCTTGTGGATTAATTGAAAGTACCATGGCAGGCATGGAGAATTCCTTTTGGATAGGGGAATGTTGGGTGCTCCTTGAGTCAGGTTATGTGAATTTATCCACCAAGGGCAGCGTGGTGCGGGCTTCCCAGGTGTGTAAGGATGGTGGCCCCTGCAGGTGGTGAGGTCTAGTGCATCAACTCCTGTTCCCTGTGGCCGTGAGATGGATGATGGAAAGGACCCTTTGAGTTTCCTACAGTCCAGCCTTCCATTAGCCACCTTCCACCCAAGCAGTAATATGTCTGGCATGGAATCTGAATTGCCAGTTGTCTGTTTTGATATCTTAACAAATGCCGAATGGAAGACACGTAGAGTCCCAGGATCTGTTTCGCTGTAAATGCAGCAGAACACAGTGACAGTCAAGTCCCCAGCTTTGTGGGGGACGTGCATCAATAAATGTGACTTGCAAGGAAGTTCCAGCTGTGATGAGTGGGAGCAGCAATGGAGTGCCTTGTGACTGACTCCACGTGGGAGAATTCACATTTTGGAGGCTCTCAGAGGTCACACCAAAGTCATGCACCTTTGCTCTTCTTTGCTCAAAGTAAAACAAACAAAGGCTGTTGGTCCCAATGTTCCATTTTACATGTGTCAACTGAGTGCCTTCTCTGGCTTGGCAGTCTGAGAGCCTCAGCCCTTGAGGAGCTAGCGTCTGGCTTGGAGAGGCAGACAAAGAAAGCCAGTAATTCTGGTTGGGAGAGAGGTGGCCCGAAGACCTGCAAGAGGGTGTGTCCCTCCTTAGTCCTGCATTGGGAGAGTGGGAAAAGGTAAAGTAGGGGGTTGTGGAAAACTTAACGCAGAGGAGCTGTCTGAATGGAGGTCTTAGAAATTGATGCATAATTCACCTGCCAGAAAATGCATCTTTGTAAAATGTATAATTCAGTGGTGTTACTATATTCAAACATACAAAATCAGTATTTATTTTGGAGCATGACATCACCTCTTAGCAGTTCCCTCTCATTCCCTTCTACCCCCAGCCCCTGGGAACTACTCAGGTGCTTTCCACCTCCACACTGGCCTCTTCTCAATACTTCCTATAAATGACTCCGACAGCAGGGGGCTTTTCTGTTCGTTGTCTTTCCCTTCATGTTACCACAGTTCATGCACGCAGCCACGTAAGGCAGGGCTTCATTCCTTTTTGTGGCTGAACACCATTCCATCGTGTGGATGGACCACACCTTGTTACCCATACATCAGTTGATGCACATGTGGGTTGTGCGCACGTTTTGGATGTTAGGAAAAGCGCTGCCATGAACATTCTTGAGTGAGTTTCCATGTGGATATGCGCTTCCAGTTGTCTCAGGTGGGCATCTGGGAGTTGGAATTCCTGGCTGAAAGGAGATTTGCAGTTAAGTGGGACTGGGCATCTCATTAAAGGGTAAGCTCTGGTCTGAGCCTACGGAGAACTTGTAGAACAGAGACTTTTGCATGAGGGAGCAGGTCCTGGGTGGGCAGTCAGTGCCTCTTCCCCAGAGGCAGATGTGATAGCTGTGCAGTTGCCTGAACTAGCTGAGGTCTGACAAGGTGAGAGACACGGAGACAGAGACACAGGCACCTTGGAGATCTGTGTGACGAAGTTTTTGCTTTTAGTTCACTCCTTAGGACTGAAATAATAAACCAGCCCATTTCTGGAAACTTTTTAGATACAAGAGTGTAGAATGTTGGCGTTTGCCACCAAGTGAAAAGTCATAGCTGCGAACAGCTTCTCCCAGACTGGTTCTTGGAGTTCATGGAATCCGGGTTCATGGTGAGTACTTCTTGGCTCTGTGGAAGCTTGGTTACCATCTTCTTAAGGAAGGCACTTGCTGTTTCTGTTCGGCTTTCTGTCTGGGCATCTGTAAATACGTCAGACTACACCTCCTCTGCGGGCACCCAACTTCCCTGTGAAACTTGCGGATTGGGGAAGGGATCTGCACCCATTTATTTATTGCAGAGGTGAAAGTTCTAAGGAAATCCCCAGCCTCCTGTCTTTTTCTCATTTCTGTAAATCGGAGATTTCTTTTCCCTTCCTTGTGCAGGGCTGAGGAGGCCAAGCAAATATAAGAACATTTCAAGAGGCCAGCCTTTGTAGCAAACACTTAGCTAGAAGGAAAGGAGAAGTGAGAACATGCCAAGAAGCCAGCGTTGTCCACTGACGGATGGAAATGGGCAGCGTCTCTCAGGGCACATCATCCTGTGTGGTCGCTGTGGGGGTGCCTATGAGTCAGGATTACACAATGGGTTCAGGCTGTTTTCTCCTCTATTCTCATGATTTGTGAGTGAAAGAATAAGCATGTGAATTAGTCGACTGCTATTCAAAACTTGCAAAAATAGGATTACTCTGAATTTTCAAACTGTGGCTCTAGTGACACTAGATTTTCATGCTTCTTATCACAGTTTGGGGGAATCGTTTCTTCTTCCTTGATTATTTCTGATGCCCTTGCCCAGTACAGCGATGGGGTGCAGTGAGATGAATTCATTTCTCTTGTGTGGGATGGTGAGAGTGAGTTCCATTAAGAGAGGGTTACAGCTCAGATGTTGTGCAGCAATAGCTGTGTAGTTGGAAAATTCCAGAGTCTTTCTTGTTGCAATGTTTTCCATTTTTATATGTGCAAGGAAACGTGTACTGAACTGAACTCAGCTGTTTGAAAATTCACAAAAAGTAGGACATCCTACCTGTCTGCCCTTTAAGTAACTTTAGGTAATAGTAGAGAAGATGGACTTGGTTAGAAAGAGTATGAAGTACGCATTTTGGGACCTGAAGTGTGCCAACTACCGAGGGAGGCTTAAAAGGTGCAGTGTTTAAATTCTGATTGACGCACTGAAATGTATGTACCTGAAATAATGTCACATTTTTTTTTTTATTGATGAGAAAATGAAAGATCATGTAGGATACTGACATGGTTCATGGAAGTGGTGCATTTTAAGCTCTACTTTTGAGGATGGATAGTTAAAAAAAAAATTGAAGAATAACATACAGAAAAGTGTATGTATATATCTTCAGTGTGCAGCTTGCTCGTGTTTCACAACCGAACACAGACATTGAATCAGCACCCAGATAAAGAAAACAACATTCCCCGCACCCTGGACCCACTCTCCCCTTCCCACGTCCCCTTGCAGTCTCTGTGCACCTCCAACTCTTTGAACAGAATGGATTAATTGTGCCCGAAGTGACATCTGAAGTGACAGGACGATGCTCTTTTGTGCTGGGTGTGTCAGCCCATCATGATGTCAGATGCATTGCCGTTACTTCATGTGGCTGCAGACTGTTAATTTTTATTGCTGGGTGGAATACCGATACAGACACGTACCGCCCTCATCCATTCCATTGTTTTGGGAGTCTGGTGTTTCGAGGGTCATGGTACTTCGCACAGTGTTGCTATGGATATTGAAGTGCATGTTTTGGTGAGAATACATACATGTTTTTGTTGGGTATATATTGACTTACTCCCAGTAGAAGGGGTCAGTTTTAAGAGATTCTTAGAGTCGTTTTCCCTACCTGCTTGTGTCAGTTTCACACTCCTACTGGCAGAGGGTGAGGTTCTGCATGCTCTCCAGCCACGCCCTGGATGGAATTTGAGGCGTGTGCTGTCTGGCAGCCATACAGAGAGCCACCCTCGTACACCTGGAATTCCCAGGAACCCATCTGTGGCCAGAGCTGTGTTGGCAGAGCAGTGATAAATTAGGCCTCTAGGCAGTGGGAGGAAGGGTGGGGCAGAGGCTGAGTCCTGCTTCCTGGACAGGTTGCAGAGTTTGGACTTGCTCCCTAAGCAGGAGACCATGGCATTGAGCCGATACACTTTCTGGGCACCTATCGCAGGGACTCTGAGGGCTTTGCTGCCTTCCAATTACACCTCCTTTGTGAATGAAATGTTATTTCTATTCCAGGCAGTCCTGTGCTTCGCTTTGCTGCCCATTTCATGCCAAAGGTGCACACTGTTAGTCCCTCACCCATCCTTCTCTGATTGGACAGGAACTTCAGTTTGAGACCCTCAGTGGGCTTTTTTCCTCACTGTTTAACTCACTTCTTGCATTAGGAGTGGATGGTTAAGAAACTCCAGAAGACAGAGAAGCAATGGGCTCCCTAGGTTTGAAAATGTAGCTTGAGATTTTTCAGCTTCTTGCTATCTTTGGCAAAATGTAGTAATTCTCAGTCTGTCTTTACCTAAATTACTCCAGCAGCTTGAGAGCGCCCGTATCTCAAGACTGGGAAATAGTTCAGCAGCGCTGTCTCGATACCAAAGCTTCTAGCCTTAGTGTGGCTAATTAAATTAATTGAAATTAATATATAATCATCATTAAAATGAAATGAAATAAAATTTAGTTCTCCGTCATGCTAGCCACATTTGCAGCGCTCAGTCACCCCATACGGTCTGTGGCTGCCGTGTTAGCATGGAGCGTTTCCATCATTGCAGAAACTTCCAGTGGGCAGCCCTGGTTGAGATGATAAAATGCTGAAGAAAGGAGCAAGGATGAGATTAAAAGTGTACTTGTGATATCACATCCTGTATCAGTGGTTCCTAGAAAAGTGGTTGCCCCTTCAATAATTCGCAATTACCATGTAAGTTGGTCACGGGGGCTGTTGAACCGCTCTCACGTACATTTGAAACTAACGTAAGATTGTATATTAACAATACTTTCATAAAAAAGAAAGGGGTGGTTCCTGGATCAAAGCTGCGTTTGTTCCTGGGGCTTCTTATTTCAGTCATGTCTGATTGCTGTTTCCTGCATTTTGTTTCCCTCACCCACTATTATGATTTTTTTTCTGGCTGTGAAATAAAATCTGGGTGGTGAGACATTTCCCACAAGGTCATAAGCCACAGCAGTTTAGTACTACATGTTGACTTAGTGTTCATGGGCGAACGACCAACTTGCCCAGAAAAACGGGACCTGTCACGGAGTGCTGCCAGCTGCCCTCTGCGGCTGTGGGCGGGATGAGGTCAGCGGCAGCCCCAGCCACTCCTGTCTGAGGGCCTGCTGCCCAGAACCTCCAGTCGGTCTCGAAAGGAAGCGAAACTCGTGGAGGACCAAACAAGATGCGTTTGATTAGGAAAATATTCTTAGCTTTTAGCATTCCCTGGGGATTTTTGCACATTACAGAAAAACAATCCTGTGTCCTGGTCTTCAAAGTACTTTCTCAGAATAAAACAACCTTCTGGGGCGTTCAGATCTGTAAAAATCGTAACTCTTAACAGAATCCTCTCTTCCTTCTTGGACATGGAATTTATTCCCCTGGGGTCCAGCATAAAATGAAAATGACTTGGTTGTGTCATGTGTTCAGGCCATTCATCCATCCCGAATGCTTATGAAGTACTTGCTACTTACCTAACACAAAAGTTGGTTCTTGGGGTGTGCTGGTGACCCAAACTGGGCTCTCGCCTGTGTTCATGGCCCTTATTGTCTAGAAGGCGAGACCAGTGCCTTCAGGATGCAAGGACTAGTATAAATAGGCACAGGAAAAGGTGACATAATCAGGGCAGGGAAATATGAGGCAAAATATTTTGATTCTGAAAGGAACAAGTAGTGGTGTGAAATACAAGGGCTCTGGGGTCAAGCCCTCCAGACTTATTTCCTGTGTGTCAGCTGTCTCTTGGTACAAAACAAATCACTCCCTGGTAGCTTGAAACACCACACATTTATGACCTCAGCGTTTCTGGAGGAAAGAATTTGGGAGGAATTGAGCTGGGTGGTTC
Source organism: Smutsia gigantea (assembly GCA_032199065.1). Classification (NCBI taxonomy): domain Eukaryota; kingdom Metazoa; phylum Chordata; class Mammalia; order Pholidota; family Manidae; genus Smutsia; species Smutsia gigantea. The sequence goes on along the minus strand of JAVSCE010022770.1, from coordinate 9,096 downwards.
GGCCCCATGGGTCTGTCCTGAGCTGGCATTAAGCCTTCAGCACCTGCTGAAACTATCTACAGCCTTGAGGCCCGAGGCCCTGCTGTCAAGGTGGCCCACTCACTGCTGTCAGGAGGCAGCTGTCCTCTGGATTTCCACACAAAGCCTCCTCGTCCCTAAGAGTCAGACTGACACAGACATGCAGGACAGGGAAGCCAGAAGCACCTGGTGCCCTAGGAAGGGGTGGCTTCCGTTTACCCAGAGCAAATATCAATGCATCAACCTCGCACTCACTGGATGTGCCAGGGAAGTGGCCTTAGGGCTGTGTCTTCACCTCGTATCTCCTCATTTGTCTTTCATCTGCCAACTTTGTTTGGTCTTTAACTTCCCAGTAGTGAGTGAACAGGCCGAGCACCCCCGTGGTTTCTGCAGCACACATTTCCTGTGTGTCTGTGTCGGTCCAAGTCTTAGTTTGTGAGCCTGAAACTGATCAAGAACACGCGCCATGTAAGACATGATGCTGGAATATGGACGGCTAGAATCATGAAGCCTGGCTGGATGCAGTTTGATTTGACACTGATCCGTCCGTCCTGATCCTCGACTATAAACATGCCCTGAAAACGCACTTGGCCTTTAGGATCTCTTGCGGTGCTTGAATTAGACAAGTCTTTGGGTTTTCAAGGACAGTCTTATCAGTCAGAACCAACCCCTTTGGAAGTATTTCTTTATACATTAATCATGTGTAGCAGGGTCACCATCATCTTTTTTAGGTTTCTAGAATGTCTGAGGGACCCTGTATAACGTATGAAACACCTGAATAGGGGATTCCAAGGTCTCTTGAGAATTCTACTCCCTTCTGATCTGTGTGATAGATGTTAAAATAGCTTGTTTTAAAGCCACTGAAACCGATGTCTTTGGTGGCTGATTTTATTCACTACAATGACCAGGGATATTGGGCAGTGGTTGAGGGTGGAGGCCCTGGTGTCAGATTTCACAGGTTCAAAGCCTGTCCTGTATGGGCTGGGCAGAATTTCTTAGTGTCTCTCAGCCTCAGTTTCCTCCTTGGGAAAGGGGATTACGCACAGGGCTCTTGGGGATTAAATGGGTCATATTACTTGAGTAGTTGAATGTGTAAGTTGACTCTCTGATTGTAGAAGAAAGCACTCAATAGGTATGAAAAAAGTCAACAAAAAAGCCAAATGTGCCGTTACCTTTCCCCTGATGCAAAGAATAAAAAATAAATTCCAGAAGCACAAGGAAGCAAGATAGTTACTGCCTAAATTTTCTCTCTTCTTTTTTTCCAGGATATTTCCTTGTGTGATTGGAGAGGGGCTTTGAGATAAGGAAGTGGTGGCTGTGGGTAGAGAAATGTCTGGCTGAGGAAAGGACTATTAACTAGACATTTTTATATTTTGGGTAATTACCCAGAATACAGAAGGCACTTTTCCTTGCTTGGGAAACTCCCTGGTACAGTGGGAGAACATTCTTAATTTCTGTTCTAAATTTTATTGTGCATGACAGGCTGTGTTCTCTTTAGAGGCCTTCTTAATATAGGATTTGCTCATATAATTTCATGATCTGAGTTATTTCCCTTATCTGTGGGCTCTCATACATTTGATTCTATGAATATAATTTCATACATTTGGATAAAAGAGATGTTGGCTATAGTGACAAGAATTTCATCATGGCATACATGTAGCAAGGTCAGAAACATGCACCCAGGTACAGCAACACTGGTCATAGGACTCTATACAGAGAAAATAATTTGTTTCTTAAAAATTCAGAGGGCTTGGCATGTCCACTATGATCTTGTTCATAAGTACCTTTGATATTCAATCTGTTACATGAATAAAGAAAACACATACTGAGCCCTTCTTCAGTACAAATACTTGATAGACTATTTGAAATTTTATCTGAATATTCCCACTCAATTAAATTACAAAAGCTTTCTTTGGTAGAAAAAAATTTAAATCATGCTCTACTCAACTTTGATTAGTAGTTTCTGTCAGTTAATTATATACCATGCAATTTTGTAATCACATGGGTTGCTCGCAACCATATTTAGAGTGTTATGGAAACTTTTGGAAAGGCAAACAGACCATCTCTATTCCCTTTTTCAGAATATAATCAGAAAGAAGAACTTTGTAGAAAGAGGCATAGTGGTTCTAAGAAGAAAAAATTTAATTGATGTGCAAAATATCCCTGTTCAATTATTGATACTTTGAAGACTATTGGTAAAATAAATTATTTTATCTGAGCCACTGAATAATCTGCTGGAAGGGCTGACACCTTGGAAATTTTTTTCTCTGTTGGGTTTGAGTCCTTTTCTGGCTTAAAACCATGGTAAAGTTTCTTCTCTCTCCAGGTCTGTATGGATCATGTATTTGGGAGTGATGTGGCTGCGTGGTTCTGGCTGTGGTTCTCTGTGGAGCTTGCTGTCAGTTGTTGACCAGGGCTGTGTCATCCAACGGCTGGATGGGGGCTGGGCATTTGCTTTCAAGGTGGCTTGCTGATGTGACTGGCATGTGGGTCCCCTCTCTGTATGGCCTCTTCGCTTGCTGCCTGAGTATCCTCACAGCATGGCACATGACATTTCCCAGAGTGGGAGATCCCAAAGACCAAGGCGGAATCTTTGATACCTTTTATAGCTTAGCTTTGGAAATCACACACTATCCTTCCTGCCGCATTCCATGGGTCCTGTGGGGCCGGTCTTGGTTCCTTGTGGGGGAAGAGTACACAAGGGCCTGAATTCCAGCTGGTAAGGATCACTGCGGGCTCTCTTGAAGGCTGGTACATGCACTGCCATTGCCTGTTTTTACTGACATTTGAGAATGTGCTTGGTAAAATAAAATACCCATTTTCCCATGAACTATTGGATGGGATCTACTTAACCACACACAGAAAAGTGATTTAAGGTTTTAAAAAAAGGGGTTTCAAACACAGCAAGTTGGAGAACCATGAATGTGATCTGTTTCTGAACAAAAGAGTGGTTTTAAAGATTCCTTCTTTAATGGGTAAAAGACTCACAACCTTTTATGTCTGCAATCCTTCTTAAGCTTGGAATTATGCTTTTTCCCCTTTGCTTGGCTAGTTATGCATTTAAAGACCTTAACACGTATAATGGTAATTCAAATAAACAGGTCATCACCTACAGAATATCTTTGTATCAACAATGGTTTGATATAGGCTGTACTCATGTGGAAGAGAATCTGGGAAAATTGGGACTTGCAAGCTGGTTAAGGAACTCTAATGTGTGTCCAGGTCCATAAAATCTTTCCCCGATGGCAGCCTTGGAAGAAGCATGTTGATGTCTTTAAATATGGCAGGAACTCCCAAAGTGCCTGCTCTGGAGTAGTAGAAGATGCACCTAATACACCCTCCAGAGAAGCCGCTTCAGCGTTTTGGGGGTGGCTGTACGACCCAAAGCACGGCCTCATGTCTCACGGAAGTCAGCCTTGGAACAGAAGCCGTGCGTGCCTCGTGTACTGGAGCCCAGAAACAGGCTGATCAAGAGGCATTTGGAGAAAGATGAATACAGGGAAAGCAGTGCCCACATTCAGGAGTCCATTTGGGACAGCTCACAGACACTTTATGTGACCACATTTCACTGATGTTGCTAGCCCTCTGCACTTCAAAGCCAGGTGGAAATGTATCTTTGCAGATTTTCTCGTTCCTTGTTTTGCTTGAGGTTTCTTCTTTATGGAACTGGCTTTCCTGAGCAGCCAAATTTGAAAAGTGGAATGAATGGTGGTGGGGTGGCCCTCTGTCTCTAAAGATTTGTCATGAAAAACAGGTCTATCAGAAACAAAACAAAATAACCCCCCACTTCCCACCCCCAACTTTACCCCTGCAGTAAGAAGCTACAAAGAGGTAGGGGGCTATGAAGAAGTTGGGACAATTCTTTGAAAAGATTTCATAATAATTTGTCTTTAAGGTACCCAAAATAAGATGTGCAAGTGAGATAATATTATGTTTTTAATTAGATTTTTTCAGATGGATTCTTGTCCAGTCTCCATTTGTTAGAGGCTTATTTTTTTTTTAATTTTTATTAAGGTATTATTGATATATTGATATACACTCTTATGAAGGTTTCACATGAAAAAACAATGTGGTGACTACATTTACCCATATTATCAAGTCCCCACCCATACCCCAATGCAGTCACTGTCCATCAGTGTAGTAAGATGCCACAAATTCACTGTTTGCCTTCTCTCTGCTACACTGTTTTCCCCATGACCCCCCGCACCATGTGTCCTAAATATAATACCCCTCAATTGGCTCCTCCCTCCCTCCCCACCCGCCTTCCCACACTTGTCCCCTTTGGTAACCACTAGTCTCTTCTTGGAGTCTGTGAGTCTGCTGCTATTTTGTTCCTTCAATTTTTTTGCATCGTTATACCCCACAAATGAGGAAAATCATTTGGCACTTGTCTTTCTCCGCCTGGCTTTTTTCACTGAGTATAATATCCTCCAGCTCCATCCATGTTGTTGCAAATGGCATGATTTGTTTCCTTCTTATGGCTGAATAGTATCCATTGTGTATATGTACCATATCTTCTTAATCTATTCATCTACTGATGGACACTTAGGTTGCTTCCATATCTTGGCTATTGGAAATAGTGCTGTGATAAACATAGGGGTGCATATATCTTTTTTGAATCTGAGAAGTTGTATTCTTTGGGTAAATTCCAAGGAGTGGGATTCCTGGGTGAAATGGTACTTCTATTTTTAGTTTTTTGAGGAACCTCCATATTGCTTTCCACATGGTTGAACTAGCTTACATTCCCACCAGCAGTGTAGGAGGGTTCCCCTTTCTTCACATCCTCGCCACCATTTGTTGTTCTTAGTCTTTTTTTTTAATATAACTTATTTTATTATCATTAATTTACAATTACATGTTCAATATTACGATTATTAAACTACCCCTTCATCAGGTCCTCCCCACCAACCCCATTACAGTCACTGTCCATCAGCATAGTAAGATGCTATAGAATCACTACTTGTCTTCTCTGAGTTGTACTGCCCTCCCCGTGACCCCCCAACAATACATCTGCTAATCGTAATGCCCCTTTTCCCCTCTTATCCCTCCCTTCCCACCCATTTTCCCCAGTCCCTTTCCCTTTGGTAACTATTAGTCCGTTCTTGGGTTCTGTGAGTCTGCTGCTGTTTTGTTCCTTCAAGATTTTTTCTTTGTTCTTATACTCCACATATGAGTGAAATCATTTGATACTTGTCTTTTTTGGCTTGGCTTATTTCACTGAGCATAATACCCTCTAGCTCCATCCATGTTGTTGCAAATGATAGGATTTGTTTTCTTCTTATGGCTGAATAATATTCCATTGTGTATATGTACCACATCTTCTTTATCCATTCATCTACTGATGGACACTGAGGTTGCTTCCATTTCTTGGCTATTGTAAATAGTGCTGCAATAAACATAGGGGTGCATCTGTCTTTTCAAATTGGGCTGCTGCATTCTTAGGGTAAATTCCTAGGAGTGGAATTCCTGGGTCAAATGGTATTTCTATTTTGAGTTTTTTGAGGAACCTCCATACTGCTTTCCACAATGGTTGAACTAATTTGCAGTCCCACCAGCAGTGTAGGAGGGTTCCCTTTTCTCCACATCCTCGCCAACATTTGTTGTTGTTTGTGTTTTGGATGTTGGCCATCCTCACTGGTGTGAGGTGATATCTCATTGTGGTTTTAATCTGCATTTCTCTGATGATTAGCGATGTGGAGCATCTTTTCATGTGCCTGTTGGCCATCTGAATTTCTTCTTTGGAGAAGTGTCTATTCATGTCCTCTGCCCATTTCCTAATTGGATTATTTGCTTTCCGTTTGTTAAGGTGCATGAGTTCTTTATATATTTTGGATGTCAACCCCTTATCAGATACATTTTTTATGAATATATTCTCCCATACTGTAGGATGTCTTTTTGTTCTACTGATGGTGTCGTTTGCTGTACAGAAGCTTTTCAGCTTGATATAGTCAAGGTAGTTCATTTTTGCTTTTGTTTCCCTTGCCCGGGGAGATATGTTCATGAAGAAGTTGCTCATGTTTATGTCCAAGAGATTTTTGCCTATTTTTTTTCTAAGAGTTTTATGGTTTCATGACTTACATTCAAGTCTTTGATCCACCTTGAGTTTACCTTTGTGTATGGAGCTAGACAGTAGTCCAGTTTCATTCTGTGACATGTAGCTGTCCAGTTTTTCCAACACCAGCTGCTGAAGAGGCTGTCATCACCCATTGTATATCCAAGGCACTTTTTTTTTATATAATTTATTTTATTATCATTAATTTACAATTACATGTGCAATATTACAATTATTAAACTACCCCTTCATCAGGTCCCCCCCACCAACCCCATTACAGTCACTGTCCATCAGTGTAGTGAGATGCTATAGAATCACTACTTGTCTTCTCTGAGTTGTACAGCCCTCCCCGTGCCCCCGCAACATTACCTCTGCTAATCGTAATGCCCCTTTTTCCCTCTTATCCCTCCCTTCCCACCCATTTTCCCCAGTCCCTTTCCCTTTGGTAACTATTAGTCCGTTCTTGGGTTCTGTGAGTCTCCTGCTGTTTTTTTCCTTCAGTTTTCTTTGTTCTTATACTCCACATATCAGTGAAATCATTTGATACTTGTCTTTTTCGGCTTGGCTTATTTCACTGAGCATAATACCCTCTAGCTCCATCCATGTTGTTGCAAATGGTAGGATTTGTTTTCTTCTTATGGTTGAATAATATTCCATTGTGTATATGTACCACATCTTCTTTATCCACTCATCTACTGATGGACACTGAGGTTGCTTCCATTTCTTGGCTATTGTAAATAGTGCTGCAATAAACATAGGGGTGCATATGTTTTTTTCAAACTGAGCTGCTGCATTCTTAGGGTAAATTCCTAGGAGTGGGATTCCTGGGTCAAATGGTATTTCTATTTTGAGTTTTTTGAGGAACCTCCATACTGCTCTCCATGATGGTGGGACTAATTTACATTCACATCTTGCTCAGATGAAACATTGGCTGTACGCTTTCTACCTGTGCTCTCTATCCTACTCTACCCCCTCAAGGCTGCTCTCCTTTCCCAGAGAGACACCGGATCATCCCCCTCTTCATTCACATCTCAGCACAAAGGCTACCTTCTCAGCCTTGCCTTCCCAGATCACCCTCCCACCCAATTCCGCATGCCGTTGTCTACCTCACACTCTTGACACATTATATAGTTACTACGTTATCTGCTTAGAGTGTCTCCTTCTCTAGCAAGTCAGCTCAGTGGGGGCATCGACAGAAAGTCAGCTCTGTCTTCCTTCTTCACTGCGGCAGTCTCAGAGCCTAGAATGCTGTTCATAGTTGCCCACCCAACAGACATTGGAATACATGAATGAAACCCATATATACTATTTCTTCCTTCCCCAAAGCACTTCATTACTGCCTCGCCTTCAGGAAAAAAATAGTGTATAATCTATAATCCATTTCTTATCTGTGTAACTTTGCAAGATGATTTATCATTCATTGGAAGATCTATACCTTTTTCTAATGTATCTCTAGCCCATGAAATAGAGTGGATTTATCGTGAAGGCCTTTCAAGATGACTCTTGAAAGGGAACTGATTTGGTTAGAAAATGCATTCATTTGCTCGTTTCCTGTTCTTTCCTCTGTTCCTTGGAATGCAGACCAATGGCAGGGGCTCCAGCAGCCATCTTGGGTTATGAATTACCCTTGATATCTCTTGCTCAGTTTAGGAGTTGATTCTGCTGGTGTCCTGGGGTTTTTCCTGAGCGATTCCTCTGGCAGTTGTGAATTCTATAACTTCTTGAAAAAACCATGGGCCAGCTTTTAAAAGATTCATGTCTTCTCTTTCTTTCTTTTGTATCCCTATTATCAAGTGGGAAGTCAGGAAGATGCTGTCTGAGATGGCCAACTTTGCTGGGCCAGCTTCATGTAGGGATCCACAGTAAATACCCAGAGAAATGGATTTCCTAGAAATTCCTCCATGAAGGTGATTTTTCATATTGAAAGAACATTTTACTCAGAGGACTGTGTTTATGCTTCAGCCCTCCAAAGTAAGCTGTTTGTGAAACTGAGGTCTTAGCTAAATTTCCATCTCAGATGATGAGGGGCTTGCTTTTTATAAAGATCCCAAATCTGCCCCCAAACTGTTCCTTTAGAAAACTTATTTTTAGTGCTTCAATTTTGCTAGTAATTAGTTCATAAGAGCATCTATTTCTAATTAAGAATTTAAACACATGCTTTGGGCATAAAAGAGAAAAATGTGTTTTTCTAGTCTAGATATTTCTAATCAATTTTTATCTAAATGTAAATTTTTACAATATTCTTGGTTCGAGGCCCTTCTGTTTCATTACGTTAAATATATCATGCCATTCTCTTCTGGCCTGTAAGGTTTCTGTTGAGAAGTCTGATGATAGTCTGATGGGTTTTCCTTTGTAGGTGATCTTTTTTCTCTCTCTAGCTGCTTTTAATACCCTGTCTTTATCTTTGATTTTTGCCATCTTAATTATTATGTGTCTTGGTGTTGTCTTCCTTGGGTCCCTTGTGTTGGGAGATCTATGAGCTTCGGTGGACTGCAAGACTACTTCCTTCCCCAGCGAGGGAAAGTTTTCAGCAATTATTTCATCAAAGACACTTTCTATCCCTTTTTCTCTCTCTTCTTCCTCTGGTACTCCTATAATGCGAATATTGTTCCGTTTGGATTGGTCACACAGTTCTCTTCATATTCTTTCATTCCTAGAAATCCTTTTATCTCTCTCTGCCTCAGCTGCTCTGTACTCCTGTTCTCTGTTTTCTATTCCATTAACAGTCTCTCGCATCTCATCCATTCTGCTGTTAAGCCCGTCGATCGCTTGTCTGATTTCTGTATTGTCTTTCCTCAGTTCCCTCACTTCCTCCCTCAGCTCTTGCACATTTCTCTGTAGGTCCATCAGCATTGTAATGACTTTTATTCTGAAGTCTTTTTCAGGGAGGCTGTGCATTTCCATCCCTTCAGACTCCCTCTCTGGGGTTGTCTGGTTGATTTTGGTCTGAACCATATTCCTCTGTCTTTTCATGGCTGTATAATTTGGTCACTGATAGTTGCCACGTATTTCAGCTGGGCTCTTTA
>JAVSCE010022768.1:0-34790 GCA_032199065.1 Smutsia gigantea | reverse complement strand
CACCTCCAAAGGTTCCAAAGGGCCTTATCCCTTCACAGCATTAGCTCAAAGTCCAAAATTTCATCTAAAAATGTCACTTCAAAAGTCCAAAATATTTTCATCTAAATCAGATGCTGATGCCCCTACTGGGTATAATTAATTCTGGGCATACTTTCTGTCTAGTTGTGTACCTGTGACCCTAAAGAGACAAGTTATCTGCCCCACATTCCTAATATACAATGGGTTTTTAAAAAGGGGTAAATGGAAGGCACAAAGGAGCTCTCAGTCCAAAGCAGTTTTGGCATCCAGCTGGGCCAATTAGGTTTCAAGGTGTGGGAATTATTCTCCCTGACTCTTTGCTTCACTCTCTAGACTCTCGGTTTTTCCCTCTGTGCTCTTGGTTCTCCCATCTGGGTGAGGGTAACTGGGGGTCAATCTTAGAATAATGCTACCACAGCAATTTTTTTGTGTAGCCTATATTTTAGGTGTCTGGAAGAATTCACAGTAGATACACAGGAATGCATGACATGTTGTTAAGCATAATATAGCCCAAATGTTCATAAAGCTAATGAAATGGCACCGCAATTTTTAAGTGCAATGATATTAACCACTGTACACCAGATTATGGGTCATACCCCCCAGCAGTGAGCTCATACTCATAAGATGATGACTTCTAGAAGCAGGTGCACCCACTGGGCACAGTCATCTGGTAGATGATTATCTCATTAGTGAAGTATGAGGAAATCAACTAAGAAAAAAGTTCGCAACACATGCTTTAAACAAAGTCCACTAGCATTTCTTTAAGCCAAGGTTTCTCCAGACTAGTCAAATCTCATCAATTAGAAAAAACAGAGCAAATCCCATTTGCATTTTGGTAGTCAACTTCTTGATCCAAAATAAGAAATCCGCAAGACCTAAGCTAGAGCTCAGTGGCCGGAAAATGGAAGACTTTGGGAGCATTTTGGCGGTGGCATTTCAATCACACAACCTCAGAGACCACTTCCATGCCAGTCTGTCCAGAATGGGACCTTTGGACAAAGTCTGGAGTAGCCTGATATGGGCAAAAGAGAGAGAGAAAATCTTTAGTTGAATGATTTGTAGGAGACAGGGCAAAGGTAAGCACTGCTTAGTCGGTGCAGCCTAGAACATAACTGTGAGTCTGATTCTGAGTTGGAGGGAATCTGGGATTTCTCATTAGAAGGAGTAAGAGGGGTTAGTGCTGTTGGATCAGCAGGCCAGAGATAATGTTGGTGGTAGAGTAGAAAATAGCCTTGTGCACAGAAGTGAGGAGTTGTAGAAGATGTTACAGTGATAATGTGGACATTTCATTCTTAATGTATTAAAACAACAGTCCAGGCCCTGTTAGCATAGAAGGTTCTCTGAGGAGTTTTTTTGAGTGGTAGTTGTGCGTTTGTGTTAATAGAGCCATCATTTATTGTCCAACATCTCCTGTGAACAAGGGCACACATTATGGCGGATTATGGTTACAGTCACTACAGTGCCCAGATTTATGTGCAAATCCCGTTTGTGATGGGAGAAACACACAAATGTAGCCAACACAGATAGAACAAGAACTCCCAGTCCTGGCTTTATTGGATAATCTAATGGATACCATTTATTGAGTGCTCCCGCGGGTAAAACACTGTGTTTATGTGTTTTATCAGTGTTGTCTCATTTAGTTCTCAAAGCAATGCTTTGGCTGTGGGAACTTCTAGCCCCATTTTATAACTGAGGAAACTGGGCTCTGAGGATTGCTATTTGCCCAAGGGCACACGATTAGTAAGGGGTGGTGGTCTCTGGAACTCTGAATACGTTTCTCACAGTTGCCCTTTAAGTTGGAATTACCTGTTGAAGTACCTGTTACCCACACGCACAGTAAGGTCACAAGTAGAGGGACTCTGTCCTGTTTTAAACCTAATGCAGGCTCTGCATGTGTGTTGAGCTGAACTGTCTGCCTCTAAAGCCTGTGCTGTCATCATCTGGCATGATGTGCTAAGTCCTTAAGCTTAGTAAAAACCTTATAAAGATGTGACAAGGATAGTTAGGGTGGAGGCAAGGAGAGTACAGTTTTAGCATTAAAAGGCTTTCCAGAAATGACCTATGTCATTCTCTTCAGAATTCATTCTCAAAATTCTTCATGTGTGCAAATTCTTGTTATGATGAGAAACTGGCCTCTATGAACAACACATGGAAAAATATTGTGGAAATGCTTTCTTCCTCTACTTCCTCTCCCCACACCCCATGCCCTAGAGCATACAGAATGTTGGACAAATGCTACTGCATGTTATACCTATGTTCCTGCACTACCGCTCTGCACTAGGTAACAGAAGAGGACAGGGCCCAGGCCCATGGAGCTCACAGGTTAGCAGATAGAACCTAGGCCTGACAACGGTGAGGAGCAAGGTCTGTGGAATATACGAGGGAGACCTTCCTTTGTCTTCAGGCTTAGAGACAGGATGGAGGATATTTCAGTGGAGGCCTAAAGCCTGAGTGGTTAAGTAGGCATTAGCTGGAAAAGGATTGTGGGTGAGGCCTGAAGCCAAGTGATGAGCTAGAGTGTGACACAGAGGCAGGGCTACTGTACCAGCCCAGCAGACGAGAAGACTGGGAGGAGAGTCAAGGATGTAGAGCACATGGAGGCCAGACGCAGGAGGGCCTTGTAAACTACATCAGCATTTGCAGACTTCTTCATCAGAGCAGGGAGAAGCTGCTGAATGTAGAGGCATGGCATGATATATGTGCCTATCTCTCCGAGTACCTGAGCAGAAAGTTCATTGGAGGAGTAAGAGCAGTTGTAGGAAGATGAGTTAGGAGATGGATACCTTACCCCAGGAGGGTTATTGGGAGCAGTCTTTAAATGACTCTGTCCCCCAGCAGCACCACTACTACATTCACCACTGAGGTACTTATTTCTCCACCAGGTGAAACCTCCTTTGCATCCATCATGGGCCTCGACCCTTCATGAGAGCAGAGTGCTGAGGTCTGCTTGGTCCAGTCCCTGCCTGCCTCTGCAGCTTATCCAATCCGATCACTCACGTGCTGGCTTTCTTTTTTTATTATTACATTTTTTAATTAATTTATTTTATTTTATTATTTTTTATTAAGGTATTATTGATATACACTCTTATGAAGGTTTCACATGAAAAAACAATGTGCTTACTACCTTTGCCTATATTATCAAGTCCCAACCCATATCCCAATGCAGTCACTGTCCATCAGTGTAGTAAGATGCCACAGATTCACTGTTTGCCTTCTGTGTGCTACACTGTTTCCCCCGTGATTCCCTACACCATGTGTACTAAACATAATACCCCACAATCCCCTTCTCCCACCCTCCCCACCCGCCCTCCCACAGCCCTCCCCTTTGGTAACCACTAGTTCCTTCTTGGAGTCTCTGAGTCTGCTGCTATTTTGTTCCTTCAGTTTTGCCGCACTGTTATATTCCACAAATGAGGGAAATCATTTGGCATTTGTCTTTATCTGCCTGGCTTATTTCACTGAGCATAATATCCTCCAACTCCATCCATGTTGTCACAAATGGTAGGATTTGTTTCCTTCTTATGGCTGAATAAGTAGTCCATTGTGTATATGTACCACCTTTTCTTTATCCATTCATCTACTGATGGACACTTAGGTTACTTCCATATCTTCTTGGCTATTGTAAAAAGTGCTGCAATAAACTTGGGGTGCATATGTCTTTTTGAATCTGAGAAATTGTATTCTTTGGGTAGATTCCAAGTAGTGGGATTCCCGGGTCAAATGGTATTTCTATTTTTAGTTTTTTGAGGAACCTCCATATTGCTTTCCACAATGGTTGAACTAGCTTACATTCCCACCAGCAGTGTAGGAGGGTTCGCCTTTCTCCACATCCTCGCCAGCATTTGTTGTTCCTAGTCTTTTGGATGGTGGCCATCATTACTGCTGTGAGGTGGTATCTCATTGTGGTTTTAATTTGCATTTCCCTGATGATTAGTGATGTGGAGCATCTTTTCATGTGCCTGTTGGCCATCTGAATTTCTTCTTTGGAGAACTCTCTCTTCATATGCTCTGCCCATTTTTAAATTGGATTATTTGCTTTTTGGGTGTAGAGGTAAGTTCTTTATACATTTTGGATGTTACCCCCTGTCAGATATGTCATTTACAAATATATTCTCCCATACTGTAGGATGGCTTTTTGTTCTGTTGATGGTAGCCTTTGCCGTACAGAAACTTTTTAGTTTGATGTAGTCCTATGAGTTCATTTTTGCTTTTGTTTCCCTTGCTCGAGGAGATACATTCAGGAAGAAGTTACTCATGCTTATTATATTCAGGAGATTTTTGCCTATGTTGTCTTCTAAGAGTTTTATGGTTTCATGACTTACATTCAGGTCCTTGATGCATTTCGAGTTTACTTTTGTGTATGGGGTTAAACAATAATCCAGTTTCATTCTCTTGCATGTAGCTGTCCAGTTTTGCCAACACCAGCTGTTGAAGAGGCTGTCATTTCCCCACTGTATGTTCATGGCTCCTTTATCATATATTAATTGCCCATATATGGTTGGGTTTATATCTGGGCTCTGTAGTCTGTTCCACTGGTCTATGGGTCTGTTCTTGTGCCAGTACCAAATTGTCTTGAGTACTGTGGCTTTGTAGTAAAGCTTGAAGTTGGGGAGCATAATCCCCCCAGCTTTATTCTTCCTTCTCAGGATTGCTTTGGCTATTTGGGGTCTTTTGTGGTTCCATATGAATTTTAGAATGATTTTCTCTAGTTCGTTGAAGAATGCTGTTGGTATTTTGATAGGAATTGCATTGAATGTGTAGATTGCTTTAGGCATGATGACCATTTTGACAATATTAATTCTTCCTATCCATGAACACGGGACATGTTTCCATTTATTGGTATCTTCTTTAATTTCTCTCATGAGTGTCTTGTAGTTTTCAGAATATAAGTCTTTCACTTCCTTGGTTAGGTTTATTCCTAGGTATTTTATTCTTTTTGATGCAACTGTGAATGGAATTGTTTTCTTGATTTCTCTCTCTGCTAGGTCATTGTTAGTGTATAGGAATGCCATAGATTTCTGTGCATTAATTTTGTATCCCACAACTTTGCTGAATTCAGATATTAGATCTAGTAGTTTTGCAGTAGATTCTTTAGGGTTTTTTATGTACAATATCATGTCATCTGCGAACAGTGACAGTTTAACTTCTTCCTTGCCAATCTGGATGCCCTTTATTTCTTTGCGTTGTCTGATTGCCATGGCTAGGACCTCCAGTACTATGTTGAATAAAAGTGGGGAGAATGGGCATCCTTGTCTTATTCCGATCGTAAAGGAAAAGCTTTCAGCTTCTTGCTGTTAAGTATAATGTTGGCTGTGGGTTTGTCATATACAGCCTTTATTATGTTGAGGTACTTGCCCTCTATACCCATTTTCTTGAGAGATTTTATCATGAATGGGTGTTGAATTTTGTCAAATGCTTTTTCAGCATCTATGGAGATGATCATGTGGTTTTTGTCCTTCTTTTTTTGATGTGGTGGATGACGTTGATGGATTTTCGAATGTTGTACCATCCTTGGATCCCTGGAATAAATCCTACTTGCTAATGGTGTATGATCCTTTTGATGTATTTTTGAATTCGATTTGCTAATATTTTGTTGAGTATTTTTGCATCTATGTTCATCAGGGATATTTGTCTGTAGTTTTCTTTTTTGTGGTGTCTTTGCCCGGTTTTGGTATTAGAGTGATTCTGGCCTCATAGAATGAGTTTGGAAATATTCCCTCTTTTTCTACACCTTGGAAAACTTTAAGGAGGATGGGTATTAGGTCTTCACTAAATGTTTGATAAAATTCAGCGGTGAAGCCATCTGGCCCAGACATTTTGTTCTTAGGTAGGTTTTTGATTACCAGTTCAATTTTGTTTCTGGTAATGGTCTGTTCAGATTTTCTGTTTCTTTCTGGGTCAGCCTTGGAAGGTTGTATTTTCCTAGAAAGTTGTCTGTTTCTTCTCAGTTATCCAGTTTGTTAGCATATAATTTTTCATAGTATTCTCTAATAGTTCTTTGTATTTCTGTGGTGTCTGTAGTGATTTTTCATTTCTCATTTCTGATTCTGTTTATATGAGTAGACTCTATTTTTTTCTTGATAAGTCTGGGTAGGGGTTTATCTATCTTGTTTATTTTCTCAAAGAACCACCTCTTGCTTTCATTGATCCTTTCTATTGTTTTATTCTTCTCAATTTTATTTATTTCTGCTCTAATCTTTATTATGTTCCTCCTTCTACTGAATTTCGGTCTCATTTGTTCTTCTTTTTCTAGTTTTGTTAATTGTGAGTTTAAACTGCTCATACGGGATTTTTCTTCTTTCTTGAGGTAGGCCTGTATTGCAATATACTTTCCTCTTAGCACGGCCTTCGCTGTGTCCCACAGATTTTTGTGGTGTTGAATTATTGTTGTCATTTGTCTCCATACATTGCTTGATCTCTGTGTTTATTTGGTCATTGATCCATTGATTATTTAGGTGCATGCTGTGAAGCCTCCAAGTGTTTGTGGGATTTTTCATTTTAGTTGCATGCATAATTCATTTCTTGTTTCATACCTTTGTGGCCTGAGAAACTGGTTGGTACAATTTCAATCTTTTGAATTTACCGTGGCTGTTTTTGTGGCCTAGGATATGATCTCTTCTTGAAAATGTACCATGTGCACTTGAGAAGAATGTGTATTCTGCTGCTTTTGGGTGTAGAGTTCTGTAGATGTCTGTTAGGTCCATTTGTTCTAATGTATTGTTCAGTGCCTCTGTCTCCTTACTTATTTTCTGTCTGGTTGATCTGTGTTTCAGAGTGAGTGGTGTGTTGAAGTCTCCTAGAATGAATGCATTGAATTCTATTTCCCCCTTTGATTCTGTTAGTATTTGTTTCACATATGTAGGTGCTCCTGTGTTGGGCGCATAGATATTTGTAATGGTTATATCTTCTTGTTGGATTTACCCTTTTATCATTATGTAATGCTGCTCTTTGTCTCTTGTGACTTTCTTTATTTTGAAGTCTATTTTGTCTGATATATGTACTGCAACTCCTGCTTTTTTCTCCCCTATTAGTTGCACGAAATGTCTTTTTCCATCCCTTCACCTTTTAGTCTGTGTATGTCTTTGGGTTTAAAGTGAGTCTCGTGAAGGCAGCATTTAGATGGGTCTTGTTTTTTTATCCATTCAGTGACTCTGTCTTTTGATTGGTGCATTCAGTCCATTTATATTTAGGGTGATTATGCATAGGTATGTACTGATTGGCATTGCAGGCTTCAGATTCGTGGTTACCAAATGTTCAAGGTTAACTTCCTTACTATCTAAGAATCTAACTTAACTCACTTAATATGCTATTACAAACACAATCTAACGGTTCCTTTTTTTTTCCTCCTCCTTTTTCTTCCTCCTCCATTCTTTATATATTAGTTATCATATTATGTACTGTTTGTCTATCCCTTAATGACTTTGGGGATAGTTAATTTAATTTTATATTTGATTAGTAATTAGCTGTTCTACTTTCTTTACCTTCGTTTTATTACCTCTGGTGACAGCTATTAAACCGTAGGAACACTTCCATCTATAGCAGTCCCTCCAAAATACACTGTAGAGATGCTTTGTGGGAGGCAAATTCTCTCAGCTTTTGCTTATCTGGGAATTGTTTAATCCCTCCTTCAAATTTATTTGTTTTTTTTTAAATATAATTTATTTTATTATCATTAATTTACAATTACATGTGCAATATTACAATTATTAAACTACCCCTTCATCAGGTCTCCCCCACCAACCCCATTACAGTCACTGTCCATCAGCGTAGTGAGATGTTACAGAATCACTACTTGTCTTCTCTGAGTTGTACTGCCCTCCCCGTGCCCCCCCAACATTACATCTGCTAATCGTAATGCCCCTTTTTCCCTCTTATCCCTCCCTTCCCGCCCATTTTCCCCAGTCCCTTTCCCTTTGGTAACTATTAGTCCGTTCTTGGGTTCTGTGAGTCTGCTGCTGTTTTGTTCCTTCAGTTTTTTTCTTTGTTCTTATACTCCACATATGAGTGAAATCATTTGATACTTGTCTTTTTCGGCTTGGCTTATTTCACTGAGCATAATACCCTCTAGCTCCATCCATGTTGTTGCAAATGGTAGGATTTGTTTTCTTCTTATGGCTGAATAATATTCCATTGTGTATATGTACCACATATTCTTTATCCATTCATCTACTGATGGACACTTAGGTTGCTTCCATTTCTTGGCTATTGTAAATAGTGCTGCAATAAACATAGGGGTGCATCTGTCCTTTTCAAACTGGGCTGCTGCATTCTTAGGGTAAATTCCTAGGAGTGGAATTCCTGGGTCAAATGGTATTTCTATTTTGAGTTTTTTGAGGAACCTCCATACTGCTTTCCACAATGGTTGAACTAATTTGCAGTCCCACCAGCAGTGTAGGAGGGTTCCCTTTTCTCCACATCCTCGCCAACATTTGTTGTTGTTTGTGTTTTGGATGTTGGCCATCCTCACTGGTGTGAGGTGATATCTCATTGTGGTTTTAATCTGCATTTCTCTGATGATTAGCGATGTGGAGCATCTTTTCATGTGCCTGTTGGCCATCTGAATTTCTTCTTTGGAGAAGTGTCTATTCATGTCCTCTGCCCATTTCTTAACTGGATTATTTGCTTTTTGTTTGTTAAGGTGCATGAGTTCTTTATATATTTTGGATGTCAACCCTTTATCAGATACGTTTTTTATGAATATATTCTCCCATACTGTAGGATGTCTTTTTGTTCTACTGATGGTGTCCTTTGCTGTACAGAAGCTTTTCAGCTTGATATAGTCCCACTTGTTCATTTTTGCTTTTGTTTCCCTTGCCCGGGGAGATATGTTCATGAAGAAGTTGCTCATGTTTATGTCCAGGAGATTTTTGCCTATGTTTTTTTCTAAGAGTTTTATGGTTTCATGATTTACATTCAAGTCTTTGATCCACCTTGAGTTTACCTTTGTGTATGGGGCTAGACAGTAGTCCAGTTTCATTCTCTTACATGTAGCTGTCCAGTTTTTCCAACACCAGCTGCTGAAGAGGCTGTCATCTCCCCATTGCATATCCAAGGCACTTTTATCAAATATTAATTGACTGTATATGTTTGGGTTAATGTTTGGATTTTCTATTCTGTTCCACTGGTCTGTGGATCTGTTTTTGTGCCAATACCAAATTGTCTTGATTACTGTGGCTTTGTAGTAGAGCTTGAAGTCAGGGAGTGTAATTCCCCCTGTTTTATTCCTCCTTCTCAGGATTGATTTGGCTATTCGGGGTCTTTTGTGGTTCCATATGAATTTTAGAATTATTTGTTCCAGTTCATTGAAGAAAGCTGTTGGTAGTTTGATAGGGATTGCATTGAATCTGTAGATTGCTTTAGGTAGTATAGCCATTTTGACAATATTTATTCTTCCTAGCCAAGAGCATGGGATGCATTTCCATTTGTTAGTGTCCTCTTTAATTTCTCTTAGGAGTGTCTTGTAGTTTTCAGAGTACAGGTCTTTCACTTCCTTCGTTAGGTTTATTCCTAGGTATTTTATTCTTTTTGATGCAATTGTGAATGGAATTGTTTTTCTGATTTCTCTTTCTGTTAGTTCATCATTAGTGTATAGGAAAGCAACAGATTTCTGTGTGTTAATTTTGTATCCTGCAACTTTGCTGAATTCAGATATTAGTTCTAGTAGTTTCGGAATGGAATCGTTAGGGTTTTTTATGCACAGTATCATGTCATCTGCAAATAGTGACAATTTGACTTCTTCTTTACCAATCTGGATGCCTTGTATATCTTTGTTTTGTCTGATTGCCGTGGCTAGGACCTCCAGTACTATGTTGAATAACAGTGGAGAGAGTGGGCATCCCTGTCTTGTTCCCGATCTTAGATGAAAAGCTTTCAGCGTCTCGCCGTTAAGTATGATGTTAGCTGTGGGTTTGTCATATATAGCCTTTATGATGTTGAGGTACTTGCCCTCTATACCCATTTTGTTGAGAGTTTTAATCAGGAATGGATGCTGAATTTTGTCAAATGCTTTTTCAGCATCTATGGAGATGATCATGTGGTTTTTGTTCTTCTTTTTGTTGATGTGGTGGATGATGTTGATGGATTTTCGAATGTTGTACCATCCTTGCATCCCTGGGATGAATCCCACTTGATCATGGTGTATGATCCTCTTGATGTATTTTTGAATTCGGTTTGCTAATATTTTGTTGAGTATTTTTGCATCTACGTTCATCAGGGATATTGGTCTGTAATTTTCTTTTTTGGTGAGGTCTTTGCCCGGTTTTGGTATTAGAGTGATGCTGGCTTCATAGAATGAGTTTGGAAGTATTCCCTCCTCTTCTATTTTTTGGAAAACTTTGAGGAGAATCAGTGTTATTTCTTCTCTATATGTCTGGTAGAATTCAGAGGTGAATCCATCAGGCCCAGGGTTTTGTTCTTGGGTAGTTTTTTGATTACCAATTCGATTTCGTCGCTGGTGATTGGTCTGTTTAGTTTTTCTGTTTCTTGCTTGGTCAGTCTTGGAAGGTTGTATTTTTCTAAGAAGTTGTCCATTTCTTCTATGTTTTCCAGCTTGTTAGCATATAGATTCTCATAATATTCTCTTATGATTCTTTGTATTTCTGTGGGGTCCATCGTGATTTTTCCTTTCTCATTTCTGATTGTGTTTATGTGTGTAGATTCTCTTTTTCTCTTAATGAGTCTGGCTAGGGGTTTATCTATTTTGTTTATTTTTTCAAAGAACCAGCTCTTGGTTTTATTGATTTTTTCTATTGTTTTATTCTTCTCAATTTTATTTATTTCTTCTCTAATCTTTATTATGTCCCTCCTTCTGGTGACTTCGGGCCTCATTTGTTCTTCTTTTTCCAATTTCAGTAATTGTGTCTTTAGACTATTCATTTGGGAATGTTCTTCCTTCTTTAAATAGGCCTGGATTGCAATATACTTTCCTCTTAGAACTGCCTTTGCTGCGTCCCACAGAAGTTGTGGCTTTGTGTTGTTGTTGTCATTAGTCTCCATATATTCTTTGATTTCTGTTTTGATTTGGTCGTTAACCCATTGATTAATTAGGAGAGTGTTGTTAAGTCTCCATGTATTTGTGAGCCTTTTTGATTTCTTTCTAAAATTTATTTCTAGTTTTATACCTTGGTGATCTGAGAAGTTGGTTGGTAGGATTTCAATATTTTTGAAATTACTGAGGTTCTTTTTGTGGCCTAGTATGTGGTCTATTCTGGAAAATGTTCCATGTGCACTTGAGAAGAATGTGTATCCTGTTGCTTTTGGGTATAGAGTTCTGTAGATGTCTGTTAGGTCCATCTGTTCTAGTGTGTTGTTCAGTGCCTCTGTGTCTTTACTTATTTTCTGTCTGGTTGATCTGTCCTCTGGAGTGAGTGGTGTGTTGAAGTCTCCTAAGATGAATGCATTGCTGTCTATTTCCTCCTTTAATTCTGTTAGTATTTGTGTCACATATGCTGGCGCTCCTGTGTTAGGTGCATATATATTTATAATGGTTATATCTTCTTGTTGGACTGACCCCTTTATCATTATGTAATGTCCTTCTTTATCTTTTGCTACTTTCTTCGTTTTGAAGTCTATTTTGTCTGATACAAGTACTGCAACACCTGCTTTTTTCTCTTTGTTGTTTGCATGAAATATCTTTCCATCCCTTCACTTTTAGTCTGTGTATATCTTTGGATTTGAGGTGAGTTTCTTGTAGGCAGCATATAGTGGGTCTTGCTTTTTTATCCATTCTGTTACTCTGTGTCTTTTGATTGGTGCATTCAGTCCATTTACATTTAGGGTGATTATTGATAGGTATGTACTTATTGCCATTGCTGGCTTTAGATTCGTGGTTACCAAGGGTTCAAGAGTTGCTTCTTTACTATCTAACAATCTAACTTAACTTTCTTGTTAAGTTATTGTAAACACAGTCTGATGTTTCTTTCTTTCTCTCCCTTCTTATTCCTCCTCCTCCATTCTTTCTATAATAGGTGTTTTATTCTTTGCCTTTAGTTGGTATTTGGATGGTCTGCTTTCTTTGCTATGATTTTTTTTTCTCTGGTGACATCTTTTTAGCCTTAGGTGTGCTTCCATCTAGAGCAGTCCATTTAAGATATCCTGTAGTGGTGGTTTATGAGAGGCAAATCTCTTAGCTTTTGTTTATCTGGAAATTGTTTAATCCCTCCATCATATTTAAATGATAATCGTGCTGGATACAATATTCTTGGTTCGAGGCCCTTCTGTTTCATAACATTAAATATATCATGCCATTCTCTTCTGGCCTGTAAGGTTTCTGTTGAGAAGTCTGATGATAGTCTGATGGGTTTTCCTTTGTAGGTGATCTTTTTTCTCTCTCTAGCTGCCTTTAATACCCTGTCTTTATCTTTGATCTTTGCCATCTTAATTATTATGTGTCTTGGTGTTGTCTTCCTTGGGTCCCTTGTGTTGGGAGATCTATGAGCTTCTGTGGACTGCGAGACTACTTCCTTCCCCAGCGAGGGAAAGTTTTCAGCAATTATTTCTTCAAAGACACTTTCTATCCCTTTTTCTCTCTCTTCTTCCTCTGGTACTCCTATAATGCGAATATTGTTCGTTTGGATTGGTCACACAGTTCTCTTAATATTCTTTCATTCCTAGAAATCCTTTTATCTCTCTCTGCCTCAGCTGCTCTGTACTCCTGTTCTCTGTTTTCTATTCCATTAACAGTCTCTCGCATCTCATCCATTCTGCTGTTAAGCCCGTCGATCGCTTGTCTGATTTCTGTATTGTCTTTCCTCAGTTCCCTCACTTCCTCCCTCAGCTCTTGCACATTTCTCTGTAGGTCCATCAGCATGGTTATGACTTTATTCTAAATTCTTTTTCAGGGAGGCTGTGCATTTCCATCCCTTCAGACTCCCTCTCTGGGGTTGTCTGGTTGATTTTGGTCTGAACCATATTCCTCTGTCTTTTCATGGCTGTATAATTTGGTCACTGATAGTTGCCACGTATGTCAGCTGGGCTCTTTAAGACTTTAAAAAGAGAAGGAAAAAAAAGAGAAAAAAAGAAAAAAAAGAAAGAAAAGAAAAAACAAAAACAAAACAAAAAACAAAACAAAACAAAACAATATGCCCACCGGACGTAGATTCTGTGGGAATGCTCTAGGTGGCGCTATTGCCCCACTATTCCACAGCTGTGACTGTGCCGCTCCGCAGGGCCCTTTGTCGCTCTGGCAGGGGTGGAACGAATAGGAGGCTGTTGATCTCAGTGAGAAGTGTTAAGTATGGCTACGCTTCCTCAGTCGCCAGCTAAGGCGTCTGAAACTCCCCAGGACTCCCAGCCTGCTGGGCTGAGTGTGCTGGGGCGATCCGGCTCCTCCACTGGGCTCCTGTCTCTTTAAGACCGCTGAAGAAAGCGCGCACTTTTTTTTTTTTCCTTCCCGGAGCCGGCTGCAAGCACCCTGGCGCGTTCCCCGCTCAGATCCTGCCCCTCTGTCTCTCC
Source organism: Smutsia gigantea (assembly GCA_032199065.1). Taxonomy (NCBI): domain Eukaryota; kingdom Metazoa; phylum Chordata; class Mammalia; order Pholidota; family Manidae; genus Smutsia; species Smutsia gigantea. The sequence goes on along the minus strand of JAVSCE010022768.1, from coordinate 21,320 downwards.
AATCTCCGCTGCACTGCGCAATGTGGGTCAGCGCTCCCCGCGCAGATCCCCGGGGCTGGCTACTTCGCGGGGTGTACTTCCACTCCCTCCCGGCTCTGAATCCTCTCCTCCCGCTGGTGCGCTGGGGTGGGGGAGGGCTCGGGTCCCGCCGGGTCGCGGCTCCGTATCTTACCCGCCTCTTGGGGTGCCGAGTCCTCTCGGGTGTAGCTGCACGCTGTGCGCTTTCCTGTGTATTCTCGTCTCTCTTTTAGGAATAGATGTATTTTCTGTGTTTTCGTAGATAAATATAGTGTTGGGAGGAGATTTCTCCCGCCCTGCTCACACCGCCATCTAACCGGAAGTCTCCCTCCTTCAAATTTAAATGATAATCTTGCCAGATAAAGTAATCTTGGTTCAAGGCCCTTCTGCTTCATTGCATTAAATACATCATGCCACTCCCTTCTGGCCTGTAAGGTTTCTGCTGAGAAGTCTGATAGCCTGATGGGCTGGTCCTTTGTATGCGATCTTATTTCTCCCTCTGGCTGCTTTTAATAGTCTGTCTTTATCCTTGATCTTTGCCATTTTAATTACTATATGTCTTGCTGTTGTCTTCCTTGGGTCCCTTGTGTTGGGAGATCTGCACACCTCCATGGTCTGAGAGACTATCTCCTTCCCCATATTGGGGAAGTTTTCAGCAATCACCTCCTCAAAGACACTTTCTATCCCTTTTTCTCTCTCTTCTTCTTCTGGTACCCCTATAATGTGAATATTGTTCCATTTGGATTGGTCACACAGTTCTCTCAATATTCTTTCATTCTTAGAGATACTTTTTTCTCTCTGTGCCTCAGTTCTTTATATTCCTCTTCTCTAGTTTCTATTTCATTTATTGTCTCCTCCACCGTATCCAATCTGCTTTTAATACTGTCCATTGTGCTCTTCAATGATTGGATCTCCAACCTGAGTTTATTCATGAGTTCTTGAATATCTTTCCATACCTCCATGAGCATGTTAATGATTTTTATTTTGAGAGTCATGAGGTCGATATCATTTAAATCTTTCTCAGGAGTTGTATTAAGTTTACTCTGGTCCAGGTTTCTTTGGCATTTCATATTTGTGTTGCACCCTCTAGTGCCCAGAAATTCTACTCTGTGGAGCTGCTCAGCCCCTGGAGCAATGTCAGGGGTTGCAGGGTAGTGGTATTGGTGCCTGGGGGAAGGAAAGAGCTGTCTCCTGCTTCCCGGCTGCTATGCCTGTCTCTACTGCCTTTCCCAGTTTGCAAGCCGGTAGGGCTGGCCAGATGAAAGGCACAGTAAGCTGCCTATCATGGAAGGGGTTTTTTGGAGCTGTGTAGGGAGCCAGAGAGGTGGAGCACCTGAAGATCGTGAAAGCTCCCAACCTGCTAGGCAGAGTGCACCCAGGCAATTTTGTCTACCTGTCCTTTCTCCTGAGGAGTAAGCTCTGTGCCTTCCTTGCCCCTTTAGCAGCCCTCTTGCTAAGGACTTCTTTGTTAGGAAGTATCTCAGACTGCCCACCTTTTTTTTGTCCCACAGCAGCTGGATATGGATCCCTGCTTTCCACAAGCAGCTGGAATCTTTGTCTCTCCAGGAAATCTGCCTGTCTTAGCTTTCCAACCCCCTAATTACGAGAGTATCATGCAAGCACCATGAAATGTAGGTTTATGCTCCCAGAGCAAATCTCCAGTTAGGTATTCAGCAGTCTCAGTTCTCCACTTCCTCCCTGCTCCGTTACTCTTCCTCCCACTTGTGAGCTGGGGTGCGGAAGGGCTTGAATCCCGTCAGGCCAAAGCTTTAGTATGTTACCCTGCTCCGTGAGGTCGGCTCTTGTCTCCAGGTGTGTGCAGTTTGGTGCAGTCCTCTTTCCTGTTACTCTTTCAAGAGTAGTTGTATTCGTTATATTTTCATATTATATGTAGTTTTAGGGGGAAGCCTCTGTCTCTCCTCTCAAGCCGCCATCTTTAATCCATTCTAATTTATTTTTTATTACTGTTAATATACAAAATTATGTTAGTTTCAAATGTACATCACAGTGGTTCAACAGTCCCAGTGATCACCTTATTTTGTGATTTGGAATTATTGTGCCCTTTAATCCCCTTTCCCTTCCCCTCCCCCTTGGTAACTACTACTTACTTCTCAGTGTCTATGAGTCTAATGCTGTTTTGTTCCTTCTGTTGTGCTTTGTTTTTATATTTCACAAATAAGTGAAATCATCTGGTATTTGTCTTTCTCTGCCTGGCTCATTTCACTGAGCATAATACCCTCTAGATCCATCCAAGTTGTTGCAAGAGGCAGGGTTTCTTTTTCTTTTATGGCTGAATAATATTCCATTGTGTATATGTACCACCTCTTCTTTATCCGTTAATCTATTGATGGACACTTAGGTTGCTTCCTTATCTTGGCTATTGTGAACACTGCAGCAATAAAAGTAGGGGTGCATATATCGTTTTGAATCAGGGATTTTTTTTTTCTTCCAGTAAATTCCTAGGAGTGGAATTACTGGGTCAGTTGGTATTTCTATTTTTAGTTTTCTGAGGAACCTCCATACTGCTTTCCACAGTGGCTGCACCAATTTGCATCCCCACCATATCGGTAGGAGCGTTCTCATTTCTCTGCATCCTTGCCAGCATTCATTGTTTCTTGTCTTTTGGATAGTGGCCATTCTAACTGATGTGAGGTGGTACCTCTTTGTGGTTTTAATTTGCATTTCCCTGACGATTAGTGATGTGGAGCATCTTTTCATATGTCTGTTGGCCATTTGTATTTCTTCTTTGGAGAAGTGTCTGTTCAGGCCCTCTGCCCATTTTTTAATCAGGTTAATTGTTTTTTGCATGTTGAGGTGTGAGTTCTTTATATATTTTGGATTTTAACCCCTTATCAGATAAGTCATTTATGAATATATCCTCCCTTACCATAGGATGCCTTTTTGTTCTGCTAATGATGTCCTTTGCTGTACAGAAGTTTTAGTTTGATGTAGTCCCACTTGTTCATTTCTTATTTTGTTTCCCTTGCCCAGGGAAATGTGTCCAGGAAAAAATTGTTCATGCTTATGTTCAAGAGATTTTTACCTATGCTTTCTTCTAAGAATTTTACGGTTTCATGACTCACATTCAGGTCTTTGATCCATTTCGAGTTTACTTTTGTGTATGGAGTTAGATAGTAATCCAGTTTCATTCTCTTATATGTAGCTGTCTAGTTTTGCCAACACCAGTTGTTGAAGAGGCTGTTTTTCCCCATTGTATATTCATGGTTCCTTTATCATACTATTAATTGACCATGTATGCATGGGTTTATATCTGGGTTCTCTGTTCTGTTCCATTGGTCTATATGTCTGTTCCTGTGCCAGTGCCAAATTGTCTTGATTACTGTGGCTTTGTAGTAGAGCTTGAAGTTGGGAAGCGAGATTCCCCCCTGCTTTATTCTTCCTTCTCAGGATTGTTTTGGCTATTTGTGGTCTAGTGGTTCCATATGCATTTTAGAACTATTTGTTCTAGCTCATTGAAGAATGCTGTCAGCATTTTGATAGGGATTGCATTGAATCTGTAGATTGCTTTAGGCAGGATGGCCATTTTACCAATATTAATTCTTCCTACCCAAGAGCATGGGATGAATTTCCATTTATTAGTATCCTCTTTAATTTCTGTTAGAAGTGACTTGTAGTTTTCAGGGTATAGGTCTTTCACTTCCTTGGTTAGGTTTATCCCTAGGTATTTTATTCTTTTTGATGCAACTGTGAATAGAATTGTTTTCCTGATTTCTCTTTCTGCTAGTTCATCATTAGGAATGCATGTATAGGAATGCAACAGATTTCTGTGTATTAATTTTGTTTCCTGTAACTTTGCTGAATTCAGATATTAGTTCTAGTAGTTTTGGAGTGGATTCTTTAAGGTTTTTTATGTACAATATCATGTCATCTGCAGACAGTGACAGTTTAACTTCTTCCTTGCCAATCTGGATGCCTTTTATTTCTTTGCGTTGTCTGATTGCTGTGGCTAGGACCTCCAGTACTATGTTGAATAGAAGTGGGGAGAGTGGACATCCTTGTCTTGTTACGATCTTAGAGGAAAAGCTTTCAGCTTCTTGCTGTTAAGTATAACGTTGGCTGTCATTTGTCATATATGGCCTTTATTATGTTGAGGTAGTTGCCCTCTATACCCATTTTGTTGGGACTTTTATCATGAATGGATGTTGCATTTTGTCAAATGCTTTTTCAGCATCTATGGAGATGATCATTAGATGATTACATCATTAGGTGATCGAGATGATCTATTGAGATTTTTTTTCCTTCTTTTTGTTAATGTGATGTATGATATTGATTGATTTACAAATATTGTACCATCCTGGCATCCCTGAAATGAATCCTACTTGGTCATCATGGGTGATTTTTATGTATTTTTTAATTCAGTTTGCTAATATTTTGTTGAGGATTTTTGCATCGATGCTCATCAGGAAACTTGGTCTATCATTTTCTTTTTTTGTGGTGTCTTGGTCTGGTTTGGTATTAGAGTGATGCTGGCCTCATACTATGAGTTTGAAAATTATTCCCTCCTCTTCTGCTTTTCGGAATACTTTTAAGGAGGATGGGTATTAGCTCTTCTTTAAGTGTTTGGTAAAATTCAGCCAATGATAAAGTTGATAAAATTCAGTGAAGCCATGTGGTCCTAGGGTTTTGTTTTTAGGTAGTGTTTTGATTACCAATTCAATTTCGTTGCAGTCAATTGGCCTGTTAAAATTTGTTTCTTCCTGGGTCAGTCTGGAGGGTTGTATTTTTCTAGAAACTTGTCCATTTCTTCTAGCTTGTCCAATTCATTCACATAAAATTTTTCATACTATTCTCTGTATTTCTGTCATGTCCATTGTGATTATTCCTTCTTCATTTATGATTTGTTTAATGTGTGTACACTCTTTTTTTTCTTGATAAATCTGTCTAGGGATTTATCTATTTTGTTTATTTTCTCAAAGAACCAGCTCCTAATTTATTCTTCTCTTATTTATTTCTCCTCTGATTTTTATTATGTCCCTCCTTCTACTAACTTTGGGCTTCATTTGTTCTTTTTCTAGTTTCTTTAACTGTGAGTTTAGGCTGTTTATTTGGGTTTGCTGTTTTTTGAGATAAGTCTGTATTGCTATGTACTTTCCTTTTAGAACTGGCTTTGCTACATCTCACAGGTTTTGGGCTGTTGAGCTTTTGTTTTCATTTGTCTCCATGTATTCCCTGATTTCTGTTTTAATTTGGTCATTGATCCATTATTTAGAAGCATGTTGTTTAACCTCCTTGTGTTTATAGGCTTTTTTGTTTTCTTTGTGTAATTTGTTTCTAATGTCATACCATTGTGGTCTGAGAAGCTGCTTGATACAATTTTTATCTTTCTGAATTTATTGAGGCTCTTTTTGTGACCTAGTATGTGATCTACTCTGTAAAACGTTTCATGTACACCTGAGAAGAATGTCTGTCATGCTGCTTTTGGGTGGAATGCTCTGTAGATCTATTAAGTCTGTCTGATCTAATGTATTGTTCAGTGCCTCTGTTTCCTTACTTTCTGTTTGGTTGATTTGTCTGTTAATGTGTGTTAGTCTCCTAGAATGAAGGTGCTGCAATCTATTTCCCCCTTTAATTGTGTTAGTATTTATTTTACATATTTATGTGCTCCTATGTTCAGTGCATACATATTTATAATGACTTTATTGTCTTGTTAGACGAATCCCCTTATCATTATGTAATGTCCTTTGTCTCTTGTTACTTTCTTTGTTTTGAAATCAATTTTGTCTGATATATGTACTGCTATCCTGCTTTTTTATCCCTATTATTTGCATGTAATATCTTTTTTCACCCATTCACTTTTAGTCTGTGTATGTCTTTGGGTCGGAAATGATTCTTTTGTGGGCAGTATATAGATGAGTCTTGTTTCCTTATCCATTCTGCCACTCTATGCATTTTGGTGTTTGTTTTGAGAGCAAGTGAGAGGCTTTTTTATTTAGAGATAAAGCGAGAGGACAGAGCTCCTGGCTCAGGCCAGGAGGGGACAAGAGAGTCCCCCACTCTATGTATTTTGATTGGTGCATTTAGTCCATTTAAACATCTAAGGTGATTTTTGATAGATATGTACTTATTGTCATTTTATTAATTATTTTCTGGCTGTTTTTTATAGATCCTCTCTGTTTGTTTCTTCTCTTATTCTCTTGTTATTGATGGTTCTCTTTAATGTTGTAATTGGATTTCTCTTTTTTATTTAATTAATTTGTTCATGTGTGTGTGTGTGTATTTATTGTAGGTTTTAGTTTTGTGGTTACCAAAGGTTGAAGGATAGCTTTTTTACTGTATAATAGTCTATCTTAAACCCTGATTACTCTATTTCAAACACAATCTAAAGGTACTTTTTTTCCTTCTTCTTCCTCCTCTACATTTTTCATATTAGATGTCATAATCTGCACTTTCAGTGTGTCTGTTGACTGATTTTGTGTATAATTGATTTTGCTTCTTTTGTTTTGTTCTAATTTCATAGTTGCTTGGTAATTAGTTGGTTTACTACCTTTACTCTGGGTTTATTTTCACTGGTGAAATCTGTTTAGTCTTAGGAATACTTCCAGCTACAGCAGTCCCTTTAATATATCTTGTAGGGCTGGCTTACTGGTGGTGAATTCCTTCAACTTTTGTTTATCTGGAAAATTTTTAATGCCTGCTTCAAATTTAAATGATAATCTTGCCAGATAGAGGATTCTTGGTTGGGAGTCCTTCTTTTTCAGTCCATTAAATACATCATGCCATTCCCTTCTGGCCTGTAGAGTGTCTGTTGAGAAGACTGCTGATAGCCTGACGGGATTTCCTTTATAAGTAATCTTTTTTCTCTCTTTGGCTGCTTTCAATACTCTCTCCTTATCCTTGATTTTTGCCATTTTAAATATTTATGTCTTTGTGTTGTCTTCCTGGGGTTCCTTTTGTTAGGGGATCTCTGTACTCCCATGACCTGAGTGTCTATTTACTTTCTCAGATTGGGGATGTTTTCAACAGTTCTTTCCTTAAAGAGATTTTCTCTCCCTTTGTCTTTCTCTTCTCCTTCTGGTACCCTTATTATGCAAATGTTGTTTCATTTGGATCGGTCACATAGCTCTCTTATCATTCTTTTACTCCTAGGGATCCTTTTTTCTCTGTTCCTCAGCTTGTTTTCCTGTTGTCTAATTTCCATTTCATTTACTGTCTCCTCTACATGTTCTAGTCTACTCTTAAAACTCCATTGTATGCTTCATTTCAGATACTGTATTCTTCAGCTCTGAGTGGCTCTTTTTCAGATTTTCTATTTCTTTGTTGAAGTCCTCCCTGAGATCTTAAATATTTTCTGTAAATCCCCGAGCATGTTTATGACTTTTATTTTGAAATCTTTATCAAGATTAGTGATCTCTGTTTCATTTAGCCCTCTTTCTGGGCTTCTGCCTTATAGTTTTGTTTGGATCATAGTCCTCTGCCTACTCATTTTGTCAGGGTTTCTGTGTTTCTTCCTTGTATTAAATGTCTCTGCTATGCTTTCTGGCCTATAGAGTAATAGCTTTATGAAGAAGGCATCCTATGGTACCCAGAAGCTCAATATTCTTTACTCTCTAGTGTCTGGTTCTATTTTGCGGTGGCCCCAGCTGTTGGCATGCCATAGGCAGGGACACCTTTCTGTCTGGCTTCTGTAGTGGTCTTAGTCTGGGTGGGCAGTTTGCTTTGGCTACACCTTTGTGATCAGCTCAGGAGTCTCTGTTGAGATTGCTGTGGGTGGGCTACCCTCTGCCTGGCCTGAAGCAATGGTTGGGCTGCAGGATTAAAGAGCTGGGTGGACTTATGTTCGGCTTTGCCCCAGGCAGATGCACAGGACTGTGTTTGGACACCCACAGGGAGGAAGGAGCTCTTGGGGCTGGCTTTTGTATGCACCTCCCTGGTTGGGCTGAAATGGAGCCAGAGAGACTGGAGGAGTCTCTCTCTGCCTGCCAGGCAGCAAAATCTGATGTTGCCACTGGACAAAGTGGGTTGGCTCCCAGCAGTGTGCACAGAGAGGAGCCTTGGGGCTGAGTGCCAATAGGGAGAATGGAGCATCTGGGGCTCCCATGAGTCCCATGTCTGTTGGGCTAAGGGAGGGCTGGGGAGGTATCCACCTGCCCTTTCTCCTGAGAAGAGAGTTCTGTCCAACCCTTGCCCCTCTGGCAAGTCTTTCAAACTGCTGCCTCTTCTTTGGACCTCAGGACCAGCAGAGCATGCCTGTTCTTCACACTGGCTGGACTCTCAGCCTCCCAGAGTGTTCCATCTGTCCCTGGTGTCCAGACCCATTATAGTCACCAGAACTCAGTCTAATGTGGGCCTGTGATCCCAGGGCAGATCTCCAGGGCCTGATGTGCAGTGCTCCTGGGCTCCTATGCCCTCCCTGCTCCATTCTTCTTTTTCTAGCCTGTGAACTGGGGTGGAGAGAGGGTTTGGATCCCATTTGATCTCAGTTTTGCCACTTGGCCTTTTTCTGTGTGGCTTTCTCTTCTTCCTTGGGTATAGGCTGTCTGTTCTACAGTCTTCAGGTCGATTTTCAGGTTAGTTGTATTTGCTGAATTTTCTTTTTTATGTGCTTCTGGGAGGAGGTTTCTGCCTTGCCTTCCTATTCTGCCATCTTTAATCCAATCCCACTCTGGCTTTCTTCTACCTGCCCAGGTGCCTTTTCTTTTCTTGCCCCATCATGCACCCTTAGAACGGTATTTCCACCTGGACCACTCTTTCTCCCTGCTCTGCTCACTTCCCCCAGCCCATGGCTCCTCCTGCAACTTCCCTGTCAGATGCCATTTCTGTAGAGCAGCCCACTAGGACCCCTAAGAACAGGTCAGGCCCCTGTCACTCAAAAACATCCTGTGTTTATCCTTCCTAAGGCTTATCTCAGTTTGTATATATTATGTTCATTTGTGATTATTTTTCAGAAATAATTTGATAACAAATGAATTAAACTCTATTCAAGTTGGTTTTAGCAAAAAACAGGAGGTAGGAAGAGGGATATATTAGTTCACATAAATGAGAGGCTGGGACAGTATTAGCATGTTGTACAACTCTAGGGAATAGCTTTCAACAGTCCTGGAGGTAAGCAACACAATGGTACTGGACAGGGGATAGCTGGCTTTGGAAATGGGAGGATCCAGGGATACAGACAATGCTATCAGGCTAGCACTGGTGTCTCTCCATGTCTCCTTCATGTATGTTGGTTTCAATCTCTGGTAGGTTTTCTCCAGTGGTGGCACCCAGTAGCTTTAGGCTCCTATTCATATCCAGTGGGAAAAGATTTTCTTTATCAGCAGATCTACAGGAAGTCCCCAAATTGATTTCCAAAATAAAAGTGTGGTATAGAAAGAAGTATATTTCTCCCCCACATAAAAGAAATACAGACTTAAGTAGTCCCTGGTTTGTATGTTACTCCTCAGATTCAGGGACTCAAACTCCTATCTCCTCCTCAGTTCATGAGTTCTACTTTATAGCCCAACATGGCTGTTCCAATTCTAGCCATCAGTCTGTATTCCAGCCAGATGTAAGAGGAAGAAGGACACAGTCTTTTCCCTTAGAAGCATTTCCCTGAAACTGAAGACAATGTTCTGCTTATATACCATTGGCCAAAATTCAATCACATAGCCATACCTAATTTGCAAGGGAAGCTGTGCCCGGCTAAAATCTGGAGTTGTTTTGCTAAGTAAGAAAGTGAATGGATTTTGGACTACAACTAACATCTCTACCATGTAGGCTTTTCCCATAAGTTGATAGAAAATTAGTGGAAAAGAAAATGAGTGCTATTATCCAAATAAGGAGGAATAACTACTGAGCCTTGAGATTTTAGCTCCATGATCAGCTAGGTTTCAAGTTTTCAGGCAATGGAAAGCTCAGCTCAAGTTTGCTTAAAACTTAAAAGGGGATTTACTGAATGATGTAACTGAAAAGCCCAGAGTTAGATTGAGCCTCAGGAGTATTTTTATCTAGGCTCTGCAAGCTTTGACTAGGTTTATGTTTCTGTGTCAGTTACATCCTCTCCTGGCTTCCTCCATTATGGCAAAATGGTGGCAGCATTTTAAGACTCCACGTAAGCACACAACATCATACCAGAAGGACTCTGTCATGCAACTACCTTTATTGGTATAGACCTATTGGGCCTTTGGCGTCTATCCCATTGAAATGGTAAGACTAAAACAGAACGAGAGGAGAGGTCTCCTTAGTGAAGTCTGGGTGCTACCAGAGAGTGGGGAGAGGGAGGAACCATTTGTGGGTGCCAATGAATGTGCTTTGCCCTCTACATGAGCAGAAACTGTATCTCTAATGCCTAGCACTGTGCTTGGCATACAGAAGATGCTCAATAAAGATTTGGTAAATGGGTAACAAAGCAAAGAATAGGGCAAGTAGCTCTACCATGACCTCTGCCATCTGGGCCCTGGGGCTGATAAATGCTACCCTTAGACATTTTTTTACCTTGTGGGTGAAGTCAATGCAGCACAGAAACTTTCCAGATTTACCAAGGCATGACATCTAGGCTCCACACTATCATGGACACTCTCATAGAAACCTATCACAGGGGGAAAGTTTCAGAGAGGGGAATTCGCTGGGTAAGGTGTTTACTCAAAGTAGCCAGAAACAGCAAAATGAAAGGGTTCAGTGCAAACCGTAATTGACTGAGCCATCCACAGATGTTCCCAGTGGAACATGGCCACATGTCAGATCTGAAGGGCAAATAAGCCTACAAACGGGCAGTGAGTCCAGGGAGCAGGCACCTAGGAGACAGGAATGGTGAGAAGGCAGGTGGGAAGCAATGAAGGGAAACAGCTCAGAATATAAACAAGCGGGACCAAGGTGGAGGGCCTGGCTATTCTCACTGTTTCCCCAGTGGTGGAGGGCAGGCCTGCCAGCTCCAGACTGTGGGACAGGTCCCAGAGAGGCAGGACTCCTTCAGGAAGCCACCTGTAAGCATTCCCGGGACCTAGACTCCTAGTGGGTAGGGAGAGAAGCAACTTGGAAGGCAAGGAAATATTCTGGGGACCTAGTGGCTAAAACATGGCTAAGAGCTTGCACTCTGGAGCCAGCGTGTATGGATACCAGTTCCACCTGCCATGGAAGGACCATGTGATTTTGCTCAAGTTACTCATCCTCCCAACCACTTGGTTTCCCCATCTGTGTAACAGTATTCACAGCATTTGTTTTGAGAATTCAGTAAAGCAACAATCCTAAAGCTTTTCTTCACAGCCCATCACACATACAAACACTATGTAAATGCTACTATTATTTTCAGCAGCAGCAACTTAGAGTACTAATTAGCAACAAAGGAAACTGAGGAACAAATTAGAAATCTCTGATCAGCATAAGAGCCTTTAGATGCTAGCTCTGAATTGCTCTGCCCCTTCCTGCTGCATGACTGCATGAGATATTCCATGTGCCTGGAACATCTCCTTTTTCTATATCTGCCTACAACTTCTACACCTCTTTCAGGTCTCAGCTCACACATCTTTTCCTCGGAGCTGGGGCTCCAGCCACTCTGATGAGCAGACTGAGGATATTTGGCTTTGCCTGTCTGTGTCTGGTTTGGTTTGGGAACAAGGACAGAGGCTGTGTTCCTGCACAATGTCCTGCTTGGTACCTGACATAGAAATAGACTCAGACTCAGAGATGAGTTACATTATTGCAACTAAGGGACCCAGCTGGTGGTTTTGCCAGAAAAACACACCTTGGATATTAATGTTTATTCTGAGATCAGACAAGGCAGAACTTTAACAGGTAGGACTTTTCTGGGCAGGGAAAACGTGGGAAGCAGCACCAGAACCTACAAGACAAACACTATATTAAGGTTTGGGTGCATGCCTGCTGTTTGTTTTTGTTGTTATTTGAGAGGGAGGTTCTAAGTTGGGGGAGAGGAAATCCCAGGGCAAAATACCTCTAAAAACTGAAATCAGTCAAAGGGAGAAATAAAGTTTAAAACCCGTTTATTGCTTACAAACTGCAGTCCAGGGCCATCTCTCTCCTCTGCTCCTGAAGAAACAAGCAAGCCACCAAGCAAGCCAGCCCCTCCCTTTAAACTCCCAGGTTCAGACATACCCTCGGTTGCCCAGGTAATTACCCACTGACATGGAAATGAACTTCTCTCCACCCCTGAGAATATGCAAATAAACTAAAGCCAGGCGAGATACTCTGGAAATGTTACAATTTTACCCACAGAGGTGAAACATAGACAAATTGCTTTTTTTACTCACTGATCCAGAAGACAGACCTTGAGATCTAGGTAAGAGACCTGTACTCAGGACAGCCCCTTGGTACGGAGCCAGTGACTCAGCCAGACAGTTTTCAGCATCATGCCCAGCTTGCTCTCAGTAAGAACAGAAATTGCTTGTGATTTGGCACCCTTTGGGGGAGCAGAAGCTAGACCTGGCTTCTGTTTGCTCAGGTTTGGATTCGACTTGAGGGCAGTTGTATGACCACAGCGTCAAGTTCAAATTGTTTTACATGACTTCTTAGGATACCTGATGACCTGACTCCTTCAAACCTCTTTTCTGTACTTCTCGCCTCTCCCCCATTGCAGGTTGTCTCCTGGACATACGGAACTTCTGTCAGTTCTCCTGCAGCCAGGCCCTGTCTTGCCTCTGAGTCCTTTTTTTTTTTTTAATTTTTGATTAAGGTATTATTAATATACACTCTTATGAAGGTTTCACATGAAAAAACACTGTGGTTACCACATTTACCCATATTATCAAGTCCCCACCCATACCCCAATGCAGTCACTGTCCATCAGTGTAGTAAGATGCCACAGATTCCCTGTTTGCCTTCTCTGTGCTACACTGTTTTCCCCATGACCCCCCACACCATGTGTACTAAACATAATATCCCTCAACCCCCCTCTCCCTCCCTCCCCACCTGCCTTCCCACACCCCTCCCCTTTGGTAACCACTAGTCCCTCTTGGAATCTCCACGTCTGCTGCTATTTTGTTCCTTCAGTTTTGCTTGTCGTTATACTCCACAAATGAGGGAAATCATTTTTGCCTCTGAGTCTTTTGCCCTGCCTGGAACTTCCTTGTCATCTTTGAAAACTCTGACTTAACCCTGCGGACTTTTGCGTAACCATCACTGCCTCTTGAAAGCCCCCACCCCACCCCAACCGCCATCTTAGAGGAGGCATTTCAGATGCCCCGGGAGGGCAACAGGACATGATCTTGCCCAGGCGCACTGTATTCCTGGGCCTCATCACTGGGCACGGCACATAGCAGAAAATATGTGTTGAAGGAACGAGTAACTGAGTGAATGAATGACTGGACAAAATATGCCTGTCCCCCACAAATGGCCAATCAGAGGGTTACTTTGAATAAGGACATAGAAGGTGAGGGATGTTTTTGGTGTTCTTGGATTGGGTGCCCCAGACTAAGGCATTGAAGCCTATCCAAAGGCATGGGAAAACATGTAAAATAAGAAAATAAAATAGAAAATGGATTTAGCCAAAATAAAAGAAATCATGGAAAGCTTTTCTGGGCCTAAACAGGATGGATGAACGGCAGTACTCGGCTTCAGGGGCACATCAGTTGGCCTGCTCCTGAGTATTCGATCTATACTTCTCCAGGGGAGAGCCTTACGGCTGTAACACAGATCTACTGCCAACCTAAGTCTTCAGGAGGTTCCTCGAGCAATCCGCAAAAGTACTGACCTCCCAAACTGACAGCAAGGGCCCTAGCCAGTTCTGACTAGGAATCAGTAAGTATGGTGGGCTACTCTGGCCATATGGGGCAAGGAGAGAGGCTGAGACTTAGTATGAGACCTGCCTGCTAGCATGGGATAGGCTTTGAAGAACTTGGTTGCAGAGAATAATGTCAGCAGAAGAGCCAGACAGGAGCCACTATTATCAAGAAATACAGCAGGCTCTGTCACAGTTGAGTCTACCACAGGCAAGGGGGTTTCCTGTCTGCAGTACTGGGAGTTTGAAGGTGTGTTCATGGGTGGCTTCAGCAAGAAAAAGTCAAGGTGACAGAGTTGAGTTTGGGGCTGGGTAAGCACAGGTCATGCTGGCACTGCCAGCTGGTGGCAGGAGAAAGAAGCCAGAAATGAGTGAAACTGGGGCCAGAGAAAGTGACCCTGGCCTCTTCGGAGAGGGGTCAGCAGTATAGCAGGCTGGACCTCAAGGAAGGATCTAAAGACGGAGTGGGAGGCACAGAGTCAGTGCACACAGGCAGGAGACCCTCAGAAAGCCAGAGGGACAGGAAATAATGTGGGGCTGATCCTACAGCAGAGTAACCTTACAGGATTCGACACTCGGACAAAGTAGATTCCACCGGCAGGACTGGCTGCATGAGGTTCTCAGAGCTGAGAGGCCAGGAGGTATGCAGGCAGCTCTGGAATTGGGGTGGCCATCTTGGCAGGGTAAGAATCATTCATAGTGATTCATCCCAACACATGGGCAGAAGAGGGCCTCAAAGCTGAGCATCCAAGGAGGTGGCTGGGAGCTCCTGTGTGCAGATGTACAGGTGGGTGTGAGGGAACTGAGGTAGGATGTGCAAACCTCAGAGCAGTGGGGACTACAAAAGCCAAGCATGTTTCCTGGGCTCTGTCAGAAGTAAGGCACCGGAAGATCATTTGGGTGTTTGGAGCCTGGCCATCAGGGGCCTTGGAGTGGAGTCTGAGGTGGCAATCCCAGGGCTAGGAGAGGGGCAGGAGTGGCCTAGACCCAGGTGGGGGTGCCAGTAGGATACCTAGATGGCTATTGCATTAGATGTATCTGACTTCCCCCTCTCCAAAACGGGTGGCTCCCAAGACTTTGGGCAGGGTCCACGTGTTCATAAGTGACAAGAACCTACCCTATCTGACATCAGTCTGGGTGGTGACAGAGAACTCACCACCAGCGTTCCTTGTGTGGGCTGTAGCTCATAAGGCTGTAAAACAGGTTGGCAAATTCCCCAGTAAGTAATTCTCACAACTTGGTGGGGCAATCCATCAGCCATAAAGCCACATCTTCAGGCCTGGGCTGAAGAGCTCAGTAGCAGTCTTGGGTTTTCTGCCCAATAAGCCCTACTGAGCAGACACTAACCTAACTGGAGAAAACACGGCCGCGACCCACACCTGTGACATCACCTCTCTATAGGAAGTTGGAGAATAGGGACCTCTAAGACCACAGTTCTCCCAACGTAGTGAGTGTGTGTCCTCTCTAGGATTTGTTCAGAAGACAGATGCCTGTGTTTCACATCAAAATTAGCAAATCTGAATTTCTGAAAGTGTGTCCCAGGAACCTTCATTTTAAACAGGTGGTTTTTATTCTTGAGATTTATGGGCCGTATTCTAGGAAACAAGAGGGTAAAGGCCCATTCCAGTGCAGTAAAGACAGATGGATTTTTCATCTTAGGGGAAATTGGATGAAATCTGCCCCCAGTTCAGCTCATTCACGATGGCCCAGATGTAGTTTTCAGGAATCTGGGAGAGATGTGGTCATCAGACTGTGTAATAATTGATAAAAATGAGAAAAGATGGATAGATGTCACAGCTGGATTCATCAGAGAGAATGAGGCTGAGGCCAAGGAATTACTGGTGAGGTTGCAGCTCTTCCTAGTTGATCGGATAGCCACTGGCACAGGCGTGGGCAGCCAGAGACATGCGCAGAGGTTAGAGCAGGAAGGACTGAGACTGAAGCTGCTGCCAAGGTCACCCGCCCATACAGATCATTTCCAGCTGCCCTTGACTGCTGACAGGAACGTGCTGCTGTCAGTGCCCTCATGTCTGGGGTGACCCTGGCCTCCTTTATCTGTCCCATTCAAGGGGACTCTTAGGCTCTAAAAAGTCCTTAGAACAGATTTCCTCCTCTGAGTTATCAATTACGTCCTCATCTCTCCAACAAACTTGGGCTTCTCTGCTAGAATTGCTGGATGGTATTTGGTGGGCTTGGTTGGGATGTGAGCCAGGCTCCCAAAGGTGAAGGCTGAGAATCTCCAGAATCTTTCTCGTCCATTACTCCTAAAGAGCTAGTGTCAGGGTCCTGACGACTCGAGGGAATGAGCTAACAAAGGAAAGAAACAGATAGTTTTACAATGACTCAAGATTCCTAGCTTGTGATCATGCGATGAGTAAAATGATAATGCCTACCACAGAGGGAGACTGTGCCAAGGGAAAATTATGAGAACTTAGTGACTCAGTTGCTGTCGCCTCAACTTGTATTGTTCAGGGAAGTAAAGAAGCTAGACCAACATACACCAGCAGAACCTGGAAATCTCCTGGCGAAAAGGATCTGCCCTTCTAGGATTTTAAGATTCATTTGAGCTCATGTTTTCTTTTTCTTTTCTTTTCTTTTATTTTGCTATCATTAATGTACATTTACATGAAGAACATTACGGTTACTAGACTCCCCCCATTATCAAGTCCCCACCACATACCCCATTACAATCACTGTCCATCAGCGTAGTAAGATGCTATAGAATCACTACTTGTCTTCTCTGTGTTATACTGCCTTCCCCGTGTCCCCCCCCCACACATTATACATGCTAATCATAATGACCCTTTTTCCCCCTTAACCCTCCCTTCCCACCCACCCTCCCCAGTCCCTTTCCCTTTGGTAACTGTTAGTCCATTCTTGGGTTCTGTGAGTCTGCTGCTGTTTTGTTCCTTCAGTTTTTTCTTTGTTCTTATAATCCACAGATGAGTGAAATCATTTGATACTTGTCTTTCTCCACCTGGCTTATTTCACTGAGCATAATAACCTCTGGCTCCATCTATGTTGTTGCAAATGGTGGCATTTGTTTTCTTCTTATGGCTGAATAATATTCCATTGTGTATATGTACCACATCTTCTTTATCCATTCATCTGCTGATGGACACTTAGGTTGTTTTCCATTTCTTGGTTATTGTAAATAGTGCTGCGATAAACAAAGGGGTGCATATGTCACATTTCTTTTTTAAAAGACTAGTGCCCCAAGGATGTATTCTTGCTTTAAGTAGATTACTTTCACTGGCTGCACTCTTAACACCTCTAAGACAGTGGCTGCACTGAGAGAATGTGAATTCTGGGTGAGCTGCACATCAGGAAATGGTTAATTATGATGCACTTTGAGGGAGGGGATGGAGACTTCAGACATTCAGAAGGTGGCCTAGGGTCCCACCCTGTATTGCGGGAGGGAGTAGGGAAGAAAGAAAGGGCCCCCTCCCTTGTTCCACTGCCTCTTGGCTGGCCTACTCCCACTAATTCTTTAAGATTCAGATTAACCAACTTTAAGATTCAGATCACCAACTTCTCAGTCTTGCGCCAGGAGAGTTAGGAGCTCCATCCTTTGCACTCTCACAATTGCTTATACACAGATTTCACTCTCATCTGTTTATAGCTGCATTTCTCCCCCACACCATGAATTCCTCGAAAGTGGGATCAATCATTGAGCCTCTAACATAGTACCCAATAGGATTCAAAAACTAGTGACATGATGAATGAATTTATTATGATTAAAATACTTCACTTTGGCTAAACAAATTACCAGTGGTAATAAAATAGATTTCTTACATAAGAAAGGTATTTCTAAATAGTATGGGGAGCATACATGTTGCTATGCTACTTTGGTGTAACTTTTATGTTCATTCAGTAGGTTCCTTTAATATTTTTCTAAATTAAAATGTTGCCCAGTTAGTTTCTAAAAACACGTGGTATTTTTTCATTCATCCTGGCATTTCCCCAAATTAGACCAAGTTAACAAAGTTTATCAAAACTGTGCAAGCAGGCCTTTATTGAGGTTTCTGCTTTTAGCAGAGACAAGAAGGAACTAAACATTTGCAAATCCCCAGAATGAAAACTGGAAGGACTTCTCTGCTAATTACAAGAGATTATGTGGACCAAAAAATCACAAGGGTGGTCAAGCAAGTTCAGGAAAATTCTGATGTACCATTTGACACATACCAAGTTAGCAAGAATTAAAAAAATATAATATCCAGTGGGAACAAGGTTTGGTGAATTGAGAACATGCCCTTGCTGCTAGTAGAGCAGATTGGCCTCTTTGGGAAGGTGGTATGACAATATGTATGAGAAGCCAGAAAGATGTTCCATAATCTAACTCCTGGAAATTTGTCCCAACACAATATGTGAAAAGATGAAAACAGGCCATACACTTCAAAATGTTTGTTGTTTTAGTAATAAAAATGCCCCATTTCTGCTAGTCTAGTTCTTCCCCATCACCCTTCCAGGTATGTGGCAGTGTCCCCTCTGGGCTTCCCATGTCTGGGGAACCTTGCAGGGAGGTGTCCTCATGGGCATTTGTAAAGCCCTGGGTCTCAGGCAAAGCCAAGGAGTCAGAGCCGCACATGCAGTTAACACAAGGCCCTGCTCAGAGTTGACTGGGTGTTTGCCTTGGCTCTTTTAGTGATGCCTCTTTATCTGCTGCCCGCTGGGCCCATACCAGAGTAGGTCATTCAGGGGCTACCTTCGGCCCCTCCCCTCTTGTCCTGCCCTCTAGTTCCCACCTGTACCATCTGCAGACTCCTCAAACTTGAGTCCATGGTTCTTCTTTCACACCTTCAAAAGCATTCTGAGGCTTTCGGGAAACAGTAATTGGTGATTAAACCAGAGTCGAGATTAAATCTTAGTGACCAGACCAAACCAACTAAGCTAAACAAAAAACTTTTCCTTCCTATCCATAGAGGGTAGGGAAGAGGCAGGTGTTTAGAAACACAACATAAGATCTTTCAGCAAAAAAGTAAAAGGAATTTAAATTTTTTTCTATTTAAGAAAAAAAAGATTGGAAAAACAGTGCCATAATCTTTAGAAATGGAGATGACCTCCAATAGGGGTTGATGAGTAAATCAGTGGTCTTCAAACATTTTTGCTCACATATATGAAATAGTATTTATCCTCTTGCATATGTCTAGGTTAACATCTAAAATTTTTCATAGTAATTTCACCAATTGCAAAGGATGCAATTTCCTCCATGCTGCAGACACTGACATTTTAAAATAGGACAGTCACTCTTAAAAAATGAATCCAATGAAATCTAAATACCATAGCAATTATGCCTACTATCAACCATTTAAAAAATATATGAACTCTTCTTTACCTACAGTCTATTTTATATAATTTATTTTTCTTTTCATACTTATAACTCCATTCCACATCCCCACCCCTTAGGACAAGATCCTAATTTAATGTATTTTTATGTTTGAATGTGTTTTGTCGATCACCCAATTATATTTCTTGCAATGAAAAAGTATTTTTACATTTAAAAAGATTTTCAATTTTTTATGAATGAAAGATTGTAAGTGCTGAAACTTTCTTTTAGACTGAAACATAATATTTATTAGTAATAACCAAGTCTTCAAAATGACACAAAGTATATTACAGATTTTAATTATTAAGTATATGTAATTTTTTACAATTAGCTCATGCATTTGTTGTTAGATAATAACTTCTTACAATAGTGAGAGTCTCAACATTTTCTCAATTTTTCATTTTTATAAATTCTAAGAAAATGTTTTTACATGACTAAGTAGATGGAGTTTTGTCATACCAACGTCACTCAATTCTTTGAATTCCTCCCAATGTATAAACTCAGTGATCTTAAGGTCATCCTTTGTTGAAAGCAATTATTTGGAAATCATCTGACTCGCAAAAGAATTTGTTAACCCAGTCATTAGAACCATACACTTTCTCAATACAGAACAGTGTTTTAAATTGATGAAGAGCTGACAAAAGTTGCCTGAGGTTTCTACTTCTGGAACTGTGCACCATTTTAAGATTCTCAGTGGATAAGAGCTATGCCCTTTCTTTTTGAATTCGGGAAATACATGGCTATTGTGAAAGAGTTGGGAAATGAAACAGGGAGACACCTTGACTGCATTCCTTCACCAGCAAATCAGTTTTAAGAAATAATAGAAATGCAAGTTGAAGACTCAGAAACTGGTGGCTTTAAGTCCCCTGGGGAATGCAGATCTCAGTTTGAAGACCACTGATGAAAATGTTTACATCATTTTACTGAATTTGGTAAGAGAAACAGGTCAGGTCACGTTAGACGTTGGTGGGGACACTGCACACTGGTATCTATACCTTGGGAGCATAGAACTGTGACCTGTACAGTAGAGATAAAACAGCCAGTCCTCTTGGTTGGTTTATCTTTATAGATGGCTGCTCTCATCCTTTATATTCTGTTCATTTGTATTTTCTTGTCAGTGGTAGTCACCTTAAATTCAATTTTGGAGTACTGGTGTAGAGCCTGTATACTGACTAAGGGAACCATTATGTGCCACTTAAAAATGATTACAAGACTATGAAAACATGAGAAATCTTTAGAGTATCATAAAGGAAAAAAGCAAAATAGAGGGTTGTTAAAAATTATAATTAAAAAAATTATAATTAAAAGTACATAAACTTCTGGACACTCTAAGTAGATATGCAAAAATCAAGTTGGGTTTTTTTTAAATGTCTCTAATAGTGCATAACTTTTAAAATAATGATGATTAAATGTATGATGCTGTAGCAGGGCGGGGTGGGGGCGTTGTTCAGATAATCTGTCTAATCTGTTATTTTCTTTCTCCCATTGGTACCAAGGAACTAAGTGTTCAAGAGACATATGATCTTTTTCAAAAAGTTTCTTATCGTGATTACCATGGGTGTTAGTCTCTGAACATACTTAAACTCTTCCACCTAGTTGAATACATTCCATGTCTTAACGTCAAGAATTCCAGAAGTTTATTTCCTCTGTAGAAGTGGCAATTCTTTTTAACCACATTAATTTTTTTTAGTTTTCTTTCACGTCCTGGTTTTACTGTTCAGAAGCTCGACCTTACTGATTTCTCCTGCTTTTACGTTTCACCATTCCTCCGAGCTTTATATTTATTAGAGTCCACATTGTAAAAAATGTCATGGCTGGCAGCCTCCAAAAGTAATCTTTTTGTCAAATTTGTTTGTTTTGTTTTTTCGAGATCTAATTAAGTCGGTATAGCCAGGGCCCAAAGGAAGGAGGAGCCTAGTCCGACAGCTCCTACGTGTGTGACAGAATAATACCCTTTACCACCCACCGGGGGGCTCTGGAGGTGCGACCCAGAGGCCCGAAACTAGCTTCCCGACACACACACCCGGGAAGCTTAGGACCCCACGGCCCCGCGGCACCAGCACACAGAGTCCCCACCCACCTCCGCCGCCGCCGGGGCCCTACGCGGCCCCGCCTCCCCACGGCGCCGGCCCCCAGCGTGCTGCACGCAAGCGCGTCCTCTGCCGGGCTCTCGGCCCCGCCCCTTGCGAGCCACCCCTCCCCGCCCCTACGCGGCCGGCCGCCCTCGGCCCTATGGCGCGGCTGCCACGTCAGTCATGTGAAGCCGGGTTTAGGCTTGTCCGGCCCCCGGCCGCAGCCCATTTCACCAGC